>PVJS01021273.1:0-31686 GCA_004027185.1 Glis glis
GCGTTCAATCCCCAGTACCGCAAAAAAAAAAAAAACCAATTCAGCCAGGTGTGGTGGCACACGCTTGTAATCCCAGTACTTGGGAGGCTGAGACCTGAGGATCCAGGTTCGTGGCCAGCCTCAGCTACTTAGTGAGGCCCTCCACAACTTAGTGAGACCCTGTTTCAAAAGAAAGAATAAGCTGGGTGTGGTGGCTCACACTTGTAATACCCAGTATTTGGGAGGCTGAGACAGGAGGATCGCAGGTTCGCGGCCAGCCTCATCAACTTATTGAGGACCTCCGCAACCTAGTGAGACCCTGTTTCAAAATAAAGAATAAAATAGAGCTGGGGGTATAGCTCGGAAGAAGAACACCCCTGGGTTCAATACCTAGTACCCCCCCCCACACACATATGAATAAAAAATAGGGCTGGGGGTGTAGCTTGGAGGTAGAATGCCCCTGGGTTCAATTCCCAGTGCCAAAAAAAAAAACACAACCAAACAAACAAACAAATAATAAAAAAACCCCAAACCCAATTCATAGTAAAAGTGAAGTATGAAAATGACCCTATGAAAATAGTTGATATTTTTTGTTAGAAATTCTTATTGATTTTGGTGAATTGTGTTTGAGAGAGGCCATTTTATCTCATTATTATTTTTAGTTGGCAGAGAGAATGGGGAAAAGAAAGTAGAAATCCATGCTAAGAAAAGAAATAGACTTTGAGGGTTTCAATATTTGTAGCTATTTCATTGTTATCTTTGTGATGGCAACATTTAGAACTTTAAACAACTAAACAACACATCAATATAGATTTTCAGTGTTTTTTTGTTTTTGCCACATTGATTTTTCCCAAGGCAGGAAGAAAATATAAATGCATGGGGTGACAGCTGTAGATTTTTTGTCTTCAAGTTTCAGTGTTGTCTGTATGGCAAGTTGATACAATTCTCCCTTCATAAGTGGCAGCCTGCCTTTTGTGAATGATTGTCAGGGCACCTAGGGTTTGTCACCTTGGAAGTAAGTAAATGTTGTGATTAAGCAGAAGTTGATAAAGGTCGTGTATCATCATGTCATATTCCTTCTGTAACTCCTGTAACTCATAACAAAAGGAGATGAGTGAATTGTGGCATTGCTACTGGTAATAAACAAAATGTTATATTTATTTTGAAAGAATGATAAAAATAATCTGTGTAATTTACTCAGGCCTGCCAAAATTTAAGCAGTATTGAGGAACTATGCTTTTCAGCTTTCCACTCAGTTCTGTGCCTTGCCTCCTGCCAAGCAGTGCTGCACTTGGGTCATAATACAAAGATTTGAATGCTCCATTACTTACTCTTTGAAATATGCACGTAGGAATTAATTTGGTAATAACTCCAGGAGTGATTGGATGAGGAAGAAATGTGTAGGTTTGCCTAATGCATGAGCTTAATCTCACAGAAGCCCAGATTGTTTTAACTGTGGTAATTCTCCAACATACCAATCTATTAAATTCATCTCCATCTAGGACTAAAAATGCAATTTATCCATTAAAAGGATCTTTTATAATGGTAAAAATGCATGAGATATGTGATTATTGTGAAATGGTGACAATTGAGAGGTTTTATGACATTAAGTTCTGTGTTGTACTTATATATACTTTCAAATTTAATAGGTTAAATTAAATGATAATCACTGGTACAGTTTAGGATGGGAGAAAGCATGAAAACTATAGGTTCGTTCTTTTGAGGCTTCATTAAATCTATCTATAATCAGTTAATAGAATGTAATCATAATAGAGTAGGCTTTTAAGACATATTTCTTTTCTTTTTCTTTTTTGGTACTAGGGATTGAACCCGGGGCATTCTACCTCTGAGCTTTATTTTTTTTTTTAAACAGACTTTTTCTATGTTGCTGAGGGTCTTGTTAAGTTGCTGAGGATGACCTGGAACCTGTAATCCTCCTGTTTCAGCCTCCCAAGTATTAGGATTACAGTTGTGTGCTACCGATGTACCTGGCTTCATTTTTATTTTTGATAATGCTACTTAGTTACATTAAACTCTGTTCGATTATGTTTAAATGGGAACTAGCATGGGCTTTTGGTCTCAAACTTTAGTGTACATAAGAATCTCTGGGGCAGCCTGTTATAAAGTACACATTTACAGATCCCTGGTCCCTGATTCCTTGGGTTTTGGTTTGGGGATAAGATCCAGAAATCATCATTGTAAATGCATACTCTTAAGTGATTCTTATTGAGGGCACACTTTGAACGTGGTTTTTGTTTTGAAGTAAAATAGTAGTTTGTCCTCTTTTTAGGATGGGGGAAAGGGCTTTGGTACCATTGTTCTCTTGGCCATGTGTGTCCAAACTTTGGATCATCTTTCATTCTTTTTTCCTTTCTTTTGCCTGTCAGAATTATTTAGTCAGTAAACTCTGCCCATTCTGTGTGCGTGCGTGTGCGCGCGCGCTTGTGTGTGTGTGTGTGTGTGTGTAGTACTGGGAATTGAATCCAGGGACCTTCTACCTCCAAGCTACATCCCCATCCCCTTTTATTTTTTATTTTGAAGCAGGGTTTTGCTAAGTTGCTGAGGCTGGCCTCAAACCTATGATCCTCCTGTCTCAGTGTCCAAGTGCTGGGGTTTCAGGCATGTGATACCATGGCTGGCTCCATTCTGCCTTTAATTCTCTTATTCAACCCTTGTTTCCCATTCTCACAGGTTCAGACCTTTATCATTTAGCTTGGATTTTCATTTTGTTTTTGTCTCCCTCTAATCTAGTCTTTTTTAAAAAGAATTTTATTCGTGCAATATGATTATACATTGTAGGGAGATTCAAAGTGATACATTGGTATATGCACACAGCATATGGTGACATGGTTCCCTCCTAACCCCATCCCACTGCTCCCGATTCTTCCTCTCTACACATGCAAGTAGGGTTATTAGTGATACCTTCATATAGCAACATAATATTATTTAGTCTGTTTCCTTCCTCAAGCATCCTTTTTCTCCTCTCCTGATTCCCTTCTACCATTCTACTGGTCTCACTCATTATTATCATGAAGTTCCTTTTCTTTCCTATTTTCTCTCTGGCTTCCACATATAAGAGAAAACAAATGAACCTTGACTTTCTGAGACTGGCTGATTTCACTTAGCATAATGTTCTCTAGTTTCATCCATTTTCCTGCAAATGACATAATTTTGTTCTTCTTTATGGCTGAGTAAAACTCCACTGTGTGTATATACCACATTTTCTTTACCTATTCAGCTGTTGATGGACACCTAGGTTGGTTCCATAATTTGGCTATTGTGAATGGTGCTGCTATAAACTTGGATGTAGTTCCTATCAAAATACCAATGTTATTCTTTGCCAGGTGTGGTGGCGCACGCTTGTAATCCCAGTACTTGGGAGGTTGAGACCGGAGGATCCAGGTTCGTGGCCAGCCTCAGCTACTTAGTAAGGCCCTCTGCAACTTAGTGAGACCCTGTTTCAAAATAAAGAATCAAAAATAGGGCTGGGGGTGTAGCTCGGAAATAGAGTGCCCCTGGGTTCAATCCCCAGTGCCAAAAAAACCCCCCAAAAAACCCACTCAGGCTCCTGCGCTGCGCCCCGCCTAGGGGAAGTGCGGGGCCGCGGGGCTCTGCTCTGGTCCGGCGGCTGTGCAGCCTGAGTCAGGCCCTGCAGGAGACCGAGGCCAGCGTTGCGGCCTGGTCCCTGCTGCATGCCCAGGCCGTGCCACCGCGCGCCGAGCTGGCGGAGCAGCTACAGCCACTCAGGCCGCCTATGTGGGCGACGCGTGGTGGAGGGTAGAAAGGGCCTGGCGCCGCTCGCTGCGGCTTTGCGAGAGGGCCCGGGAACACGAGGCTGAGCTGAGCGGGTGGCAGAGCAGATTGACTGCTGGAGGTTGAAGTGAGTGCAGGAGGTGGAGGAGAAGGAGCAGGACGGAACTCAAAGCTGCTGCTGATGGCGTCTTATCTGAAGTAAGGAAAAAGCAAGCAGACACCAAAAGAATGGTGGCCATTCCTCGAGCTTTGGAGAAATTGAGGAAGCTAAGGAAAGAGGCTGCAGCAAGGAAAGGGGTATATTCTCCAGCTGCAGCAGATGAGACTCTTGAGAACCATCCTTAACGCCTCCGGAAACTCATTTCCTTAAGCTCTGACTGAACTGTATGAAGCTGAAGAGAGAGCCCTCAGAGTTATGATGGAAGGAGAACAAGAAGAGAGGAAAAGAGAAATGGAAAAGAAACAGAGAAAAGGAAAAGAAAATTTTACTTCAAAAATGTGAAATTGAATCCAAATGATTTGGGGATCCAGATGAGTTCCCACTTGCTCACCTCGTGGAGCCTTTCCAACAGTATTACCTCCAAGCCGAGCACTTCCTGCCAGCGCTCATCCAGATTGGGATCAGTACCTGCTGCCATCTGGTCATCCTGAAGGCAACTTCGTTCCCCAAGGATGGGTCCTTCCCCCGCTCCCCAGCAACGACATCTGGGCAACCACCATTGAGCTGCATTAGGAAAGATGCTCCAGGAGTGTGGTCCAGCCAAGGCTCTTTTCAGCTCTAAATATTAGCGATGCTGCCATCTTGTGCTGTAGACTAAATCACAACTTTTAAACTCCCTGTGGCATTGCCATGGCCTGAAGTTATGCTTTCTTTTGTGTTCTGTCCTGGCCAGAGTTGCCTCTTGCATCAGGAGATTGATACCGTTCTTCAGAAAAGGACCTGGGTGAACTGAGGTTTTTACCACAGGCAGTGACCGTGGTTCACCAATGTTGCTCTGTTTTGAGGGGCTCTGTCTAGAGTGACTTATTAATTTAGTCTAGCTTCTTTTTATATTGATGGGTAAGTATACTCAATATACTCAAATACTCAGTACAGGTGTGCTCTGAGTAGATTTTGTAGCCCTTCGCCAGTACTGAGTGTAAAGGCAAGCTTGATGCAGAACCTCCGGGGCTGGGGGAAATATCTTAGCGGTAGAGCATGTGCTTAGCATGCATAAGGCCCTGGGTCTGATCCCCAGCACCACAAAGAAAAAAGTATATTGAAGAATATACTTTGTGTTTAGATTATATGCAAATACTATACCACTTTATATAAGGAATTTGAACATTTGAAGAGTTTGGTATCAATGGTGGAGTGTGTGTATCCTGGAACCAATTTCCTCATAGACAGCAAAGGATGACTATGTTGACATTCAGTGCTCTTTATAATCCAGCCCCATTTTACCTCTATAATGTGGACTTTAAGATGTGGAAGGGCTTTTAAAGTTAATTCATTTAACTATCCTTTTTCTTTTTAACTTCCTAGGTATATGATTGCCTAAAAACATTGATTTTTGTCTACTATCATATATTGCCTTCTGTATCATACTGAATATCAAAGTATGTCTTATATTGTTAGGCCCCTGAGAACAGAATAGATCTTAAACAGCTGTTCACTGACTGAATAACTTACTTCATTTATTTAGTCATTCAATCAGCTAACATTTTTTACGAGCCTTCTATGTGCCATACATTGTGCAAGGTACTGGAAATGCAAAGTCAAATAAGACCTGTCTTGTCCTTACGCAGTATTCAAGCAAGTGTGGGAGCCCACAAGTCATTTGGCTATTTCAATGCACTGTAATGTGGGCTAGACCAGAGCGGTGCACGGGATGCCAGGGAGGCCTAGAGGTGGGACTTCTAGATAAGAGGGGAATGTAGGAAGCTCCTGGAAGAAGGATACCTGCCATCAGTTTTATTTTCTCTCCCTCTCTCTGCTATACACCACCACTAGCACCCTTGTAGAAGTTCCTACTACACTGCTAAATAAACAGCAGACTAGCCAGGCATGGTGGCGCACGCTAGTAATCCCAGTGCTTGGGAGGCTGAGACAGGAGGATCGCAGTTTCGCGGCCAGCCTTAGCAACTTAGTGAGGCCCTCCGCAACTTAGTGAGACCCTGTTTCAAAATAAAGAATAAAAGAATAGGGCTAGGGGTGTAGCTCAGAGATACAATGCCCTTGGGTTCAATCCCCAGTACCACAAAAAAAAAAAAATAAACCCAGCAGACTTAAATAAATATTTAAAAATGTATTTGTTGAGCTGGGTGTGGTGGCACATGCTTGTAATCCCAGTACTTGGGAGGCTGAGACCAGAAGATTGCACGTTCACAGATAGCCTCAGCTACTTAGGCCCTCTTTAACTTAGTGAGACCCTGTTTAAATAAAGAAAAAATTGGGCTGGGGATGTAGCTCAGAGGTAGAATGCCCCTGGGTTCAATCCCCAGTACTGCAAAAAAAAAAGAAAAACAACAACAACAACAACAACAACAAAACAAAAACAAAAAACAGCAGACTTAAATAAATATTTAAAAATGTATTTGTTGAGCCGGGCGTGGTGGTGTCAGGGTGAGCACGATAGCTCCGTGGAGAGTCCTAAGGAGTTCCCTGGCCTGGGAAGGGGAAACTCACCTCAGCCTCTCCCCCCCCCCCCCCCCCCCCCCCCCCCGGTCCTTGGGTCTGTGAGGAAATGAATTTTGACACACGCGCCAGTCAGAGAAAAGACAGAGGTTTAATTCAAGGAAAAGGGAGATACACGTTCAGGGAAACATGGACCACCTCAAGATATGAGAGCAGTAGCCCCGAAGTCTCTTTTATATAGGCACTGGAGATGGGGAGGGGGTTGGTTAGAGGCTTGCAGGGCAAGCTAAGGACTTTAGATTTTTAAAACTGTATTCTCCTTCCCTTCCCAACTTGTCTCCTTTCTAACCTAAAATTTTATCTCTTCTATTCTACCTCATCAGTGGCTCAAGCTTGTAATCCCAGTATTTGGGAGGCTGAGACTGGAGGATTGCAGGTTCAAGGTCAGCCTAAGCAAGTTACTGAGGCTCTCAGAAACCTAGTGAGACCCTGTTTCCAAATAAGAAATAAAATCGGTCTGGGGATGTAGCTTGGAGGTAGAATGCCTCTGGGTTCAATTCCCAGTACCACACACACACAAACAAAAATAGTATTTGTTGCTGGGCGTGGTGGTGCATGCCTATGATCCCAGTACTTGAGAGAGAATCACAGGTTTGAAGCTAGCCTCAGCAACTTAGTGAGACCCCGTTTCAAAACAAAACAAAAAATAAAAAAGGGCTACAAGGTGTAGCTCAGAGGTAGAATGACCCTGGGTTCAATCCCCAGTTCCATAAAAACCAACAACAACAGGAACCAAAACAACAAACAAACAACACAAAACCCCATATAAAACAAAAAATCCCTCCAAAGGGCTGGGTAGCTCAAAGGTAGAATGCTCCTGAGTTCAATTCCCAGTACCCCCCCACCCCCACACTGTATTTGTTGAATTTAATTGACTATTTAGAAAATAAGTTTGTGTTCTTCACCTGGCTTAAGCTCTGGCCAAATTGAAATATTTGTGCTCTTTATATATGTTAAGGGATTTTCTCTTTCTCCTCTTCTGCCCATGCTGTCCCCTGTGTCTGAAATGCCTTCCCTTCCTTCTCTGCACATGAAAATTGTCTGGAAGTCACCATGTTCCCTTCAGTTCTTCCTTGACCTGGCTGTATATGACATTTCCCCTTTTCAATTCATTGGAGTTAGTTTTCAGTGATTCCCTTAAACTTCTCAGCGCAGTGTGCTTTCATTGATATTCAATATTTCCTTGTTTCTCTTCCACCCCTCTCTTTTTGTGGTACTGGGGATTGAACCCAGGGTGATCTACCACTGAGCTACATGCCCAGCCTGTTTTATTTTATATTAAGACACTGGAGCCGGGTGTGGTGGCGCATGCTTGTAATCCCAGTACTTGGGAGGCTGAGACAGGAGGATCTCAAGTTCGCGGCCAGCCTCAGCTACTTAGTGAGGCCCTCTGCAACTTAGTGAGACCCTGTTTCCAAATAAAGAATAAAAAATAGGTCTGGGGGTGTAGCTCAGAGGTAGAATGGCCCTGGATTCCATCCCCAGTACCACAAAGAAAAAAAAAAAAGACACTGGTCTCCTTAAGTTGCCAAGACTGGCCTTGAACTTACCATTCTCCTGCGCTGGTGGGATTACCTGAGTGTGCCAATTTTCCCAGCTATTTTTTTCCTCTTTGATTGGGCTCAGAGCTCCTCAATGGCAGGTGTTTTGTATCGCTTGAAGCACCTAGCATTGTACCTTGCCTAGAGTAGGTGTAGTAACAAGAACTTGATGAGGGAGTGGAGACTGTGTAAAGAAAGCTTTTGTTTTGTTACTGGCATCTTTCAGTGAAAATGATTCTCCCTGGCATAATCTGGAATGTTTGAGCTGTCGTTGAAATGAACATAATAATGCTCTGTACTCAGAGTTTCCATTTCTAGTAAAGTTCTCCAGGTTAAATATCAACAGTCTAAAATTGTCCAGTACTCTTTGAGGTGACAGCCATGTTTCATTTGAAAATAAAGGATTTCAGAGAGCTTACTTCGGTGCTCTGCGACACATCGATCCATATTTTAGTGACTTGCTGCTGTTTTTACGATGTGATATGGAAGAGCACTAAATCATATGGTTGCATTTGTCATTGGTGCTCTGTGGCATCCGTTCAGCATTTGTGGCTCCTGGGTCAGAAAAGCACCACCAGTCACCTGGACCCGCTGTATTTGTGATTAGCACCTCTCTCTTCTGAGAAACATGTCTGACACTTCCATAAAATCTTATTGCATTCGGCCTGATTATTCTTTCAGCAGTCTCAACAAGGGAATTTTATTCTTTAGCTTATATCACTGAACACTTGAGTGGTAAGAAAAAAGAATCAAGGGTTTTCTTTATTTCAGACTTTCCAAGTCTGCTTGGAATTATTTGATTTTGGAAATAAATTTTCATGTACATTATTGGTCACAGTTAAGAGGAGTTAAGGAAGAACCATAAAATAGATGCTATTGTAAGTTTGTCATCATCTAAATTTACTGTCGGTTATGTTTAAGTAATAAAATGCTCTTCTGAGTTGTCTTCCAGGAAGTGAACTAGTCTGGATTTGGAAATCAGGAGTCAGTTTTGGCTGTGCCTGTGCCTGCTGTTTTGATGTTAATGAGGTCATTCTAGGGGCTCACTTATACCTCAGATGAAATAATAACTCTTTGTAGTTATATAAGGAGCTTCAAACAGCCAAGGAGCTGTGGATTTTAGCAACAATCTCATTAATATCCATGTCATCCTCAGCTAGCCCAGTGTCTGCAGGAAATAAAGCATGTATGTAATTAATTGCCTGAGGTTAGATCTCTGTAGTGGGGCCGGCTCCGGGATGATGGTCTCATCAGCAATACATACCGCTTCTGTTGCTATGAGCTGGGAATAGGAAGACATTCTTGATTGGAGGTTTGGAATGTGAGGTCTGATTATTTGGCACTTTTAGAGACTTTGGGGTTTTGAAGGTCAATCTCAGATGGTACAGAGATATTTGCTGCAGCTGCCTGTGGAATTCTTCAGAATGGTTTTACAAGGCTGAGATCTTCTCCCTCCTACCCTTTTTGTCTTACTTCCCATGACTCATTCCTCCCTGCCGAGCACCTCTCCTAAACTTCTACCATGGCCTTTCATGTCTCTTACCTCTGCACGCCTTTACATGTGCTGCTTGCTTCACCAGCATGCCTTTTTTCTCTTGGCCAGAATGATAAATTCTTTCTCATTCTTTAAAACAAAGTTTTCTTCTCCTGAATCTATACCAAGAGTGTATCTCCTATATCCCACAACTTGTTTCTGCCATGTTCCATTGTTCTGTGTGCATAACTTCTCTTAGCATGGGCGTGCTCAGTTATACTTAGTTGGCTATGTATGAATCCCCACAACTAGTTTGGGAGCTCCTGATGAGGAGAGATCACATTGTAGTTTTCTCTATCATTATTGCCTGTATTAGTTTCTTTCTATATGTTTGTGAAATAAATTAAATTCGTGAATGTTGAGCTTTAATAATAGCTATAAACCTGATTTTTTATAGGCTATTGTAAATTTGTCATCAACCTCTGTTCCTTTCAAAGTCTACCTTATAGTCATTCTGAGTTCTACTGCAATTGGAGGGTACTGGGGATTGAACCCCCAGCCCTATTTTTTGTTCTATATTTTGAAACAGGGTCTCACTAAGTTGTGGAGGGCCTCACTACGTAGCTGAGGCTGGCCGCGAATCCAGATCCTCCCGTCTCAGCCTCCCAAGTACTTGGATTACAAGCGTGCACCACCATACCCGGCTCAATTGGAGGTTTTTTAGAAATGAATTATTCCTGATTGAGATAAGATGGTTTTGAGAATTGGTATATGTCTTAGTCTATTTTGTGCTGCTATAACAGAATATGTGATTGGGTAATTTATAAGGAACAGAAACTTATTTCTCATAATTCTGGATGCTGGGAAATCCATGATCAAGAGGGTCTTCTGGCTGCATCACTCTTGGTGGAAGAACAGAAGCGCAAACACAAGAGAGGGTTGGGGATGGATCTCATAGCCCCAAGCCCTTTAATGATGGCCATTAATTCATTCATGAGAGTGGAGCTCCCATGACCTCAGTACCTCTTATTAGGCTCCATCTCCCATCACTGTTGCATTGGGGATTAACCTTTTAACACATGCTTTCTTGGGGTAAACATTTAAACTATAGCAGTATATAACATTGGAGTACCATTGTACATTTCAGCGCTTTAGATACTTCACATTGTGTTCATTCATTCAGGACCTAGGGACTTACGCTCTCAGACATCTTTCTCTCAGACAACATGAGGTGTCTGAATATATCTATTTTTTTGTGTGTGTGTCTGTGTGTGATACTGAGGATTGAACCCAGGGGCACTCTACCACTGAGTTACACCCCCAATCCTTTTAATTTTGAAACAGGATCTTGCTAAGTTTCTGCACTTTGGCCTCAAACCTGCAATACTCCTGTTTCAGCCTCCCAAGAACTGGGATTACAGGTGTGTGCCATCTTACCTGGCTTGAATATACAGATTTAAAAAATTTCCTCTTAGCTATGGAGGAACAATACAAGGACTTTTTTTTTTTTGTGGTCCTTGGGATTGAACTCAGGGGCATTCTACCTCTGAGCTACACCTCCAGTCCTATTTTATTTTTATTTTTGAAACAGGGTCTCACTAACTTGCGGAGGACCTTGTTAAGTTGCTGAGGCTGGCTGTGAACCTGTGATCCTCCTGTTTTAGCCTCCCAAGTACTGGAATTACAGGTGTGTGTCACCATACCCGGCTAAGGAGTTTTAGTTCAATAGGAGGAAAGGAATCTGTTAGCTTAAAGTTTATTCACGTAGAGTAGATTTATTATTCTACAGATATACCATTAATTAATTAGAAATATAGGAAATTAAACTTGCTTGGCTAAGTTAATCATTTCTAGGTTGATATTTATAAATTGTTATTAAGAGTGGTTTGAGCTAAATGTAACTATTGAAATAGAATCTGTCCATACTTGTAGAAGGTCATAATGTCCATTATTGAGAATCTGTTACATATCAGATGAGTGATCTTTACATATAGATCTGCATCTGTCTCTTTGTCAATCCATTAATCACTAGTTGCACATCTAATACAGGTTAAGCGTCTGTAATCTGAAAATCCCAAATCTAAAATGCTTTGGTATCCAGAAACATTTTGAGTGCTGGCTTCATGTTCCAAAAGGTTCAGATTTTGGAGTATTTTGAATTTTGGAGTTTTGGATTAGGGATGCTCAATTGGTAAAGTTTATGCAAATATTCCAAAATCCAAAAAACCCTGAAATCTGAAATACTTCTGGTCCTAAGCATCTTGGATAAGGAATATTCAACATGTATATACCAGATATTGTATTAGGTTATTTATTTATTTAGGCACTGGGGATTGAACCCAGGGGCATTCCACCTCTGAATGTCACCCCCAGCCCTTTTTTAATTTTTTTATTTTGAAACAGGGTCTCACTAGGTTGTTCAGAGTCTATGTTGCTGAGGCTGGCCTCAAACCTGTGATCCTCCTGTCTCAGCCTCCCAAGTACTGGGATTAAAGGCATGTGCCACCACGCCCAGGTATAATTTATTTTTAATCATATTTTAACAATGTTTAAGTAAGAAATTATTAATTTCAGTTTATAGATGGGGAAATTAATACACATAGAGGGATTAATTTCCCAAAATTTGCACATAGTCAGTAAGCAAGTTAGCTAGGGATTAAATTTAGTACTTCTTGTTTCCATAGATTATGTATTAATAATTTCTGGTACATCTGACTGCTTTGCATTATTTATAGTTGTTTCTTTCTTTCTTTTTTTTTGATACTGGGGAATGAACCCAGAGGCATTCTACCTTCGAGCTACACCTGCAGCCCAATTTTATTTCTTATTTGGAAACAGGGTCTTGCTAGGTTGCTTAGAGTCTTACTACTTGCTGAGACTGTCCTCGAACCTGTGATCCTCCTGTCTCAGCCTCCCAAGTACTTGTATTATAGGCATGCACCACCACACCCGGCTTCAGTTGTTTCTATTTGGCGTTTAGGTGTTAGGTCTTTTATGTTATTTGTCACATAAAGTTAGATCTAATGAAAGTGAGAGTTGATAGAGCTGTTTTCCTAATAAAGAATAATTGGCACATGTGCTTATAATTTATTTATTATGATAATTTTATATAATCCCATGTATAAGAATTAATTCTCGAATTTTACAGTTTTTTTTGGGGTGTTGGTACTGGGGATGGAACTGAGGGGGGCATTCTACCTCTGAGCTATACTCACAGACCTATTATTCTTTTATTTGGAAACAGGGTCTCACTAAGTTGCACCTGGTCTCACTAAGTTGCTGAGGCTGGCCGTGAACCTGCGATCCTCCTGTCTCAGCCTCCCAAGTACTGGGATTACAAGCATGTGCTACCATGCCCGGCTTAAGTTTTAGAGTTTTTTTAAAACTAAAGATAAATAATTCATAATGTTTATAGATTATATACCTTTAATGTTTAAAATAATTTGAACTTTTAAATTTATAAAGTCACATATTTTTTTCCATCTTTTTCATACAGGTACCATGTCCTTGCTTTTGCAACAGATGCGGATAAAAGGCAGGAGACTGAACAGCAAAAACTTGGTTCTGGGAAAAGACTAGTTGTAAGGAATTTAAAATATATATATATGAAAATCTCAGTAATGCCATATTTAATTACAGATGTTTAAGAATAAGAATTCCTGAGAAGAAAATAAAAACTTTTTTAGCTGTTTCTCTTTTTGTGTTTAATTTTATCAATGACCTAAGAATTTAGTTGGCTATTGTTGAGCAATGGAGACGTAGCCTGGTCATAGCCATAATATATCAGATTATAGAGTTGTACCACTAGAACTATATAGATGCCTCAATGGGGTCACTTTTAATTGAAGTGATTATAAACTAACAAAATAAAAAAATTAAAAATACCTCTTTAATAGGCAAATTTATATACAATATATTCCTCTTTTCATAATGTCTTTTTTCTCGGGATAATTTTCAGATTTATCTTATCACTTATTTTGAGCAATTAGTTCCTTCCTTCCTTCCTTCCTTCCTTCCTTCCTTCCTTCCTTCCTTCTGAATTGTTGAACTTCTTCCATCTGTAAATTTATGGTTTTCATAAAAAACTTTTGGCCATTCTTCAAATATTTTTTCTATGTTTTCTTTGCATTGGAAACTCCAGTTATACCTATAGTTAGGCCGTTTGAAGTTGTCCAGAGCTCACAGCTTTTCATTTCATTCATTTATTTACCAGCGCTAAGGATTGAACCTAGGACCTTGCTCTACCACTGAAGTAGATCCCATTTAAGAAAGTTATTTTTTGCTATTTCATTTGGAAAAATTTCTATTTTCTTCAAGACCACTAATCATCTATCCTACAGTGTCTAATCTGGTGTTCCCATTTGGTATAGTTTTCATCTCTAAAATTCAATTTGAGTGTTTTTTTCATATTTCCATATCTCTACATACCTTCTTCAAGATACAGACTGGTACATAATAATACTTGTTTAATCTCTTTGTTTTTTAATTCTAATGTCTATATCAGTTTTGGGTCAGTTTCAGTTGATCTATATAGTAATATTTTTTGGTTTTTTTGGTACTAGGAGTTGACTACAGGGGCATTCTACCTTGGAGCTATACCCCCAGCCCTATTTTATTTTTTATTTAGAAACAGGGTCTCACTAGGTTGCTGAGAGTCTCAATAAGTTGTTGGGGGCTTTCCATGAACCTGCAATCCTCCTGTCTCAGTCTCCCAAGTACTGGGATTACAGACGTGTGCCATCATGCCTGGCTAGATATAGTCAATTTTACTTTGTTGGGGAGTAGGTATTTTTGTACTATTATAGCTGTTCTTGGGGTTAGCTGTGGGACACAGTTAAGTTACTTGAAAAGAGTTTGTTCTTTTTGAGTGTTGTTTTTAAGACATATTAGGTGTGACCATAGCAGTATTTACTCTAGGTCTACGTATTTCCCACTCCTGGGGCAAGATCCTTCTGAGTACTCAACTGAATTTCCTCAGAATTATGACATTTCTGCCTGGCGGGTAGGCATAGGCAGTGTTTAATTCCCTGTGTGAATGCTGGTTGCTGTCCCCTCCGGTCCTTTCAGACGGTTCTTTCCTTGGGTTTTGGTAGTCTCCTTACATGAACACACTGATAGGTACTCAGCTGAACATCTGAGGAGGGCTTTCTGCAGATCTCCAGGTTCTGTCTCTATGCCGCGTCTTCCGCACCTGCCTGGGTTTCTCTGGACTCTGCTCTCCATATTCACAGTTGAGGGAGTCTGCTGGGCTCTGCCTGGGTGCTGCCTTTCCTGTGTGTTGGCTCTGTCTTTCCTGGGCTCTGCCTTTCCTGTGTGCTGGCCTGAAAACTCCCCAAGCCTGGAGTTACCATGGCACTCACTGTATTTTCTTTTCTCTCTTTAAGAGATCACTGCCCCTTCCTGTTTGATGTCCAGGGCTTTGCAAATTGTGGTTTCATATATTTTGTCCTCTTTGTGGTTGTTTCAGCTGAAATGGTTAATCCTTCCATCTTGGTTGGAAGTAGAAGAATGAATATATATATATATATATATATATATATATATATATTTATTTATTTATATATATATTTATTACTGTCCTTAGTAAATTTCTGTAGTTCTGAGGAGACTCATTCAGAATGAAATGTATTTCTTTAAAGGGAGGTCACAGAGAATGACAGTACCTAGTGAACTGAAAGTATTTAGTGACTGTGGCTTCAGAAACTTGATTTGTCTGTCCACTCTGAATGAATCTTTATTCTTCTGAGTCAGGCACATATTAGCCTGAGGTGCAGACACTGACACCTAATGCTAAGATGCTAGCCTATTACAGTGTGAGGAGACATGTAACTTCCACAGGACTGGCATTCATGTCTTGTGTCCAGTGGAATTTTCCTATAGGTAAGCTATACTTGAACCAAAAGGTAATTGAAAAATTTCTTAGTGTTGGATTCTAATCTAGTTCAGCTTAAGATAATGTGATTCATCTATGTTCACCGTGCTATCTTCCTTCTACAGATTGTTCTTATATGCACACTGGCAGTATCTGCCTTTCTGACCAGACCCATTTGGATTTTGTATCTTCTTCAGAGTTGTTAATACTGAAGTAGGTAGATTAATACCTAGTCATGTCTTGATGGCCAGAAATCCATCTGTATCTTTTTTTTTTTGGTACTGGTCTTGAACCCAGGGGCATTCTACCTCTGAGCTACACCCCCAACCCTATTTTATTTTTATTTTGAAACACGGTCTTGCTAGGTTGGTAAGTCTCTCTGCTTGCTGAGGCTGTCCTTGAGCTTGCAATCCTCCTGTCTCAGCCTCCCAAGCACTGGGATTACAGGCGTGCGCCACCACACCTGGCCCATCTGTACCTTTAATGTGACTTTTTATATCTTTTCTTTAACCCATTATTTGTTGATTATAGCCTAGCTTTGAGGGCAGTATTATTTTCTTTTGTTCACATTTTTTTGTGAAGTCATCTCACTGTCATTGCTATAGGTAATATATTCTAGTCAGCCAATGTTTTTCAAAATGGTATATTTTTGCTTTTTTGCATCTCCTTGATTTAGGAATATTAATTACTTCAGAGATGAATTCTAAACAAGTTTTCTTTTGTATATCCACTTTACATTCATTCCTTCATTATCTTAAGAAGCATTTATTGGACACTGACCATATTCCAGGGATATGGAGATACCCTGGAGTAGCTCTTATGTGTAGAGGATTCTGTACTGTAATGGCTTGGTACACTGCTCTGTGTATGATTGCATATTGATGTATTTTAAAGTTGTCCTTATACCAAAGCATTATATTGGCTATGCATTTTATTGACTGTTAAGCTTTATTTGCAAATTAAACACCATAGCTCTTTAAAAAAGTTAAATTGACTTTTATCTGATACTTAAAAACCTAAAAACTGTATTGATGGGGGTACCAAATGATGTTTTCATACATGTATACATTGTATAATGTTTAAATCAGGTTATACAAATCTATCTCCTCAAACATCAAACATTTATAATTTCTTTATGATGAGAACATTCAAAATTTTTTCTTCTAGATTTTTGAAATAGACAGTACATTATTGTTATCTCTAGTCACCCTGCTGTGCAATAGCACACCAGAACTTTTCACTCCTATTGAACTGTAACCTAGTTCCCAGTTAGTAACCTTTTTTTTTCTTTTGGTACTGGGAGTGAAACCAGGGGCATTTTATCACTGAGCTACACCTCCAGCCCTTTTTATTTTTTATTTTTTGAAACATGGTCTTGCTGCATTACTGGACATTGGCCTTGAACCTGCTATCCTCCTGTCTCATCTTTCCAAGTACTGGGATTATAGGCGTGTGCCACCGTGCACACCTTCAATTATTAACCTTTCCCCATTCTCCCTCCCCCCACAATAGCTTTCTTATTGAAGTTTTTCAGGGAAGAAGGTAACTTTTTTTTTTTTTGCGGTACTGGGAATGGAACCCAGGGGCATTCTACCTCTGAGCTACACCCCCAGTCCTATTTTTTATTCTTTATTTTGAAATAGGGTCTATCTAAGTTGTGGAGGGCCTCATTAAGTAGCTGAGGCTGGCCGCGAACCTGCGATCCTCCTGTCTCAGCCTCCCAAGTACTGGGATTACAAGCGGGCACCACCATGCCTGGCTGGTAACTTTTTAATGAGTATTTAAAAACCACCAAACAGCTAATATCATTTGGTAAGAGATGGTGCAAAACCTGCTAGAGTCTGCAAATACCAGAACTATGGTGGTAGCAAGCAAAGAAACAAACAACCCCAAAAAAGTAAATGAAGAAGATGAGCAATCTATATTTCTGCTTTGATATAAAGTAGTTTCTTAATTTTTATTGGTTTGATAATGACCAAAATGTTCTGTTTTTAGCAACTAACTTGATCTTGGGTTTTTTTTTTTTTTGCAGGTGGACTGGACTCTAAATATTGGAGAGCAAGCCCTTGATGTATGTATTGTCTCCTTCAGTCATTCCTCATCTTCCATCTTTGTTCTTGGTGAGAGAAACTTTTTTTGCCTCAAGGACAATGGGCAGATTCGCTTCATGAAGAAGCTCGACTGCAGCCCAAGTTGTTTTCTCCCGTACTGCTCAGGTGAGGAGCAAGATTTTCTTTTATCTTTTCCATATGTCAAAGCTGTGTTGTATATGTCAGAAAAAGCCAAACTCATACCCATATTTTCAACATCCAGGAAAATAGTTCTATACCGAACATGTAATGGAAATTTTAACTTTCAAAGATTGAATAAAAATTTGATAGAAAGCACACACATTTGGTTTTGTCAGTCATTTTACTTTGTAGAATTGGCCTCTAGCATACATTAATGCTTTCCATAATGTCACTGTTCCAAGAGAACATCAGACTCTTTTATAAACAGAATAGTAATGTCTAATGGAATGACTTATCCGTAGTGAATGCCCAGTAAATAATTAGTCTAAGTATGTTACATGTTAATGAGATTCATACTTTTTAGATGAAATGCAAGCAAACAAGTTGGCCATTATCTCTAGCCTCCAAGTCTGTAAAATGATTTGTTTCTTTTTGATCTTGCCAGCTTGGGTTGAAAATTCATATTTTATTATTTAAAATCCTTATGTATTAAAATCAAGATATTAGAGTTAGTTGGTGTCATAATCTCCTAAAAGAGATCCACTGTTTCAAATGACTGTTTTCTTAGTATCTTCTTTTTGTATCTTCAACCTGCAGTTTCTGAAGGAACAATAAATACTTTGATTGGAAACCATAATAAAATGTTGCATATTTATCAGGATGTGACACTGAAGTGGGCCACTCAACTTCCCCACATTCCTGTGGCAGTAAGAGTGGGCTGTTTGCAGTAAGTGATTTAATTTAACACAGTTTTATTAAAGGATCTTACTTAAGGAATTCTCTAGAAGTTTTATAAAGTAATGGCAACTGATTTTAATAAAAAATGATGGGTGACATTGTAGTGTGAATGTTAGTAATAGAAATAATTTATTGTTTTTTTTTGTGGTACCAGGGATGGAACCCAGGGGCATTCTACCTCTGAGCTATACACCCAGCCCTATTTTATTCTTTTATTTTGAAACAGGGTCTCACTAAGTTGCCGAGGGCCTTGCTAAATGCTGAGGCTGGCTGCGAACCTTCAATCCTCCTGTCTCAGCCTTCCCAAGCATGCGCTACCACGCCCAGTGTAATAGAAATAATTTAAAATATAACTTTTATTAGAAAAGGACATAAAAAGCCTTAATTAGCACCATTAATCATTTTCATTTAGTATTTCTAGCAAGATAAAGACAAAGTCATTGAACATACCAAGAAAATTGTTTTCCTGATAGATTATTTCCTTTTCTTCTAGCATTTGATGGGTCTCATTTTGAGATCATTTTAAACAAATTTTTAATTTTAATTTTTTGTAGTACTAGAGATTGAATGGGCATTCTGCCTCCAAGCTACACCCCTACCCCTATTTTATTTTTTTATTTTGAGACAGGATCTCGCTGAGTTGCTGAGAGTCTCTATGTTGCTGAGATTGTCCTCGCACCTGTGGTCCTCCTGTCTCAGCCGCCCAAGTACTGGGAATACAGGAGTGTGCCACCATGTCTGGCTCTGATCATTTGTTGATGAAATGTGAGAGTATTATACTTGTTTCCTAAGGTTTGAACTTATTTCAGACCTAATTATGTCACAGTGATTCAGAATTGCTAATGATCATGTGTTTGTGCAGTCAGGATTGTAAATAGGTCTATTTTGCATTTAAAATAAAAAATATCCCAGTACTTGGGAGGCGGAGACTGGAGGATCCGGGTTCATGGCCAGCCTCAGCTACTTAGTGAGGCCCTTTGCAACTTAGTGAGACCCAGTTTCAAAATAAAGAATAAAAAATAGGGTCGGGGGTGTAGCTCGGAGGTAGAACCCCCCTGGGTTCAATCCCCGGTACCGCAAATAAAACAAAAAACAAAAAACAAAATCTATATCTTTAAATTTATAAAATTTATCAGATAAATGAGCCATCATTTCTCACTGAGTAATTTTTTAAGGTCATTAGTATAAAAGAAAAGATCCTGACAAATTCTTTAGCATCTCAGATTACACTTAGGAATTGAAAATCTCAGCCACTGTGTAGAAATACAACCTTCTTTACGGCTTCATCGATTCTTAGATCTATTTATTTCTACTTATATAGAATATTTTATTCCAGATTTCAAAAACCATATCCAGAATTCTTCAGTGACACCTGTAATATCTGATCAGGATGAGTTATTCCCCCCAAATAAAGAGTTGGCTATGTAATACTATTGTTGAGGCTTAGTGAAGAGCATTCATATTTGCATTAATGGTTGACTTAAAGGCTGTATATTGGAAAAATGGAAGCAATGTTTTGAAAACATTGATTTTTTTTGCGGTACTGGGGATTGAACCCAGGGGCATTCTATCTCAGAGCTACAACCCTAGCCCTATTTTTATTCTTTATTTTGAAACAGGGTCTCACTAAATTGTGGAGGGCCTCACTAAGTAGCTGAGGCTGGCTGTGAACCTGTGATCCTCCTGTCTCAGCAGCCTAAGTACTAGGATTACAAGCATGCACCACCATACCCGGCAACATTGAATATTTTTAAAAGAAGTTGCTTCCTTATATTTTATTTTATTTTTAAATTTTTATTTATTTATTTATTTTTGTAGTACTAGGGATTGAACCCAGGGGCATTCTACCTCTGAGCTACACCCCCAGCCCTATTTTTAATTCTTTATTTTGAAACAGGGTCTCACTAAGTTGCAGAAGGCCTCACTAAGTAGCTGAGGCTGGCCGCAAACCCAGATCCTCTGGTCTCAGCCTCCCAAGTACTGGATTACAAGTGTGCGCCACGACGCCTGGCTTTTCCTTATATTTTATGAGAAAAGGACCATCATATAATTTTAATTGCTATGCACTTAACAGGAATTACAGTTATTTTGTATCTGAAAAATAATTAAAAAATTTGAAATTGGCTTTTACAGTGTCCACCAGATGGTCTTTTTAAGTTTAACCTAACAGACTCATCAGACATTTTGCATTAGATTCACTTAGAAGGATTTAGAGCAGGAAACACATCTTGCCAGCATGGCAGCCTCAGGTGTCTCTCTTCTGGGAGAGGAATCCTTACACAGTCCATGTGTCCGTCAAGAGCTGTTCTCTTTGGCCCGGTAAGTGACAGCTCAGGTGCAAGAAGACAGATCCACACTGGTAGGTGCGTGGCCCACGTTGGCTTATAGCCTCCATGCTCCTCAGGAGCCAATATCTGTAACTATGTAAAAGTCATTGTGGTTTGGGGGTAAATTTTGAGCATGGGAGAGTGATGGGAAGAAAGACTTTATTGAGAACATTTAGTTGAAATACTTATTTTACATATACGTTATGTACACGACTTTCAAGAAAAGTGCAAAGGTATGGCTTCTCAGCAGATATACATTATTTATTTATAGTTCTGGTCCACATACAACTTACAAATTAAAAGCCCAATAATAACTGAAATTATTACGAGTAGAATTAAATTTCTATATGGAGTGCATTGCGATGCTTGTGTTCAGTGTAGTCTGCCCCATTGTATTGTAGGCACCTGTGCTTGTGAGGGGAACTTCTTATTTCTCATAGCTTTTTTAAGATTACAATTATAAACAATCAAATGAAAATACTGCAGTTTTCCATAATTAATATATAATAACAAATTAGATTATTCAGTTGAAATTTATCTTATTTTAATATACTTTAAAAAGATAAGACTAGACTATGAAATAATTTTATTACAGTTTTTATTAGAAATTTAAAAATAATTGTTACTAACTTAGCTATAACATATTTATATTTAGAAGTTAATATGTGAAATTATAAGTACTGAAATAACTTCCCTCCTGCTTTTTATTACTTTCAGGATTAGACCTTCTTGGTAGACGCTTTCTTGGCCGCATGTGTTTATTTATAAAGGAAATTGCTGCTATTTTAATATATTTTTTCAATGAATAAAAATTCTGGATATGGATCAAGCTGATGCAATTATACTTAATAACAGCATTTTGCTCAGAAACTAAGATGCTGTATTTCCTCCCACTCCCACCTACTTGGCAGCCCTAGTGCTGTCTACCTTGTTTATTATATGCTAATTCTAAATCTGTCTGTGTTTTCTTCTTCTTTTATAGTAAACCTCATTCTTGGTTAGATAAGTGTTCTTTTAGTTTATTTTTCGTGGGTTAGATTACAGAAATGTGAAATCGGTGTTCAGGTTACAGAATCAGGAGAGCCTGAGCGTGGTAATGTTCTTCACATTTTTCAGCCATCCCTGTTTTCCTGTCATTGCATGAAGTACTGGGGCGTCTTATACCTCTGCTGTGGTCAGTTTTACAAATGGCAAATAGAGATGATTATTTGTTGGTAACATTATTCTCTCTAGAGATATCAAATATACCTAAAAGTGGAAGTCTATTCGAATGAAAGTTTAAAGTGATGAGAACCTTTCCAAACTTTAGCTGGCAGCCTACAGCCATAGTACTTTAAAGTCTTGTTGCAGCTCATTTTTTAGTATAAACAATTTGGTCTAGTACTTCGTGTTTTTCTCTGCAGGCTATGTCCACAATAGACACTTATTTTAACTTCGCTATTTATCATTGTTATTTTTCAGCTGACATTGACATAATATTCTTGATCAGAGTATGTTTTCATTTCTTCTCTGGATTTTCAGATTTCTTCTAGTTTTGAGTCCTAGCTCAAGTCACATAAGTAAGTCTTCCCTCTCTGCCCTTGTCTCCTTCTCTGAGTTTCTGTCACATTTATAATTATGTTGGTGGCGGCTCTTTGACTTTCCTAACTCCTCACCTTGATCGTGAGCTCTTCTATGTTTGCAACGTCACACTGAAGACCAGAAGACTGAACATGTGGAATATGCTCTGTAAATACTTAACAGTCACTGTGGTTTGTGTTTATATATCGGGGAGTGGTGACTAGAAAGACCTTTTAGTTGAAAACCCCTTTTGAAATGTGAGAAAACAGAGACTTAGAAAGGATATTATTTCTTTAAAAACAAATTTGTTACAAGAGTATTTTAAAATTTAAAGTGACTTTTTCACAGTTGTAAAGGTAGGAAGTGTTCAGGTGACTTGGAATAAAGCATGTTGCTTCAGTTGTAGGTCAGTAACAGATGTCTACACAGTTTTCTGGTTCCTGTGAACCGGGGTTTCTGAACCAGCTCGGGGCAGGGGTTGCGGTTAAGGAAGGCAGGATGAAACATCTTCCTATCTTTGTTCAGGTGAACTCAAGCTAGAATGTGGCATGAGCTCAAGTGGGATTTGTGGCTTCATTTATTTGATAATTAGTAAAAATTCCTTTTAGATTTTGGACTTGTGATTTGTGGGGTTCTTTTTTTCTGTTTCCTCCTCCTGTTGTCCTCTCTTTCTCTTCAATGCTTTTTGTACCTGTGTCTTTGTTTCTTTTCTTTCCTGCATGGCTATTTTAGTTAGCTATTGGAGAGATTGTACTGCCATATTGATTTAGACATTTAAAGCCAGGTGTGGTGGTGCACGCTTGTAATCCCAGTACTTGGGAGGCTGAGACAGGAGGATCGCAGGTTTGTGTCCAGCTTCAGCAACTTAGTGAGACCTGGTTTAAAAAAAAATGAAAACAATAGGGCTGGGGCTGTAGCTTAGAGGTAGAGTGCCCCTGGGTTCAGTCCTTAGCACCAAGAAAAATAAACCTTTCAGAAGCATTTTAGGATCATATTCTTAAGTCACAGAGGAATATCTAGTTGGGAAATGGACTGGAATATTACTAAATTTCATTTCATAGTAACTGTTTAATTAACTACCTGTTAATTTCCAAAAATAATTTCTGTTCAAGCTAGAGATAAAGTGATTTTTTTTTTTGTGGGGGGATGGCGGTGGTACTGGGGTTGAACCTAGGAGCATTCTACCCCTAGCCCTATTTTTTTTTTTTTGCGGTACCGGGGATTGAACGCAGGGACGTTCTACCTCCGCGCTACACCTCCGGCCCTATTTTTTATACTTTATTTTGAAACCAGGTCTCACGAAGTTGTGGAGGGCCTCACTAAGTAGAGAGAGAGAGAGAGAGAGAGAGAGAGAGAGAGAGAGAGGAGAGAGAGCTGAGGCTGGCCGCGAACCCGGATCCTCCGGTCTCCGCCTCCCAAAGTACTGGGATTACAAGTGTGCGCCACCACGCCCGGTATTTTTTAAATTTTGAAACAGGATCTCACTTTGTTCCTGAGGGCCTTGCTGTGTTGTTGAGGCTGGCCTTGAACCTTCAATCCTCCTATCTCAGCCTTCCAAGTACTGGGATTACAGGCGTGCGCCACTGTGCCTGGCGTGATGTAGTGTTTTTTTCTTTAAATTGAAAATAAATGGCAACATTTTTAGAAAGCTATGTTCCTTGAATGGTTGTTGAGCTTGATTTTTCACAGTGAATATTGCTATCTTTAGTAATTAGATATCCACTGTCTTTCCTTCCCAGTTCCTTTGGTCTTTATGTGCAGGGTTCATTATAGCCTAATTCTAGTTCAATGAAAGAATTTACACAGTAACATGAAATTGGATGTACTGGGTTTTGACATTAATGTGATTATTTTCTTAACTTCCCTTCTCTGTATGATAATGTGGTATTTGTAGTCTTTTGGTGATTTTCTAGAAATTGTGTTTTTTGGCATTATAATTAAATTAAGTTTAATTTAACTCAATTTACTGTTTAGCTTACTGAATTTCATTGTTTTCACCATTAGTTTTTTCCTAAAAATTCCAGCTTCTTCTTTCACTTTTTGCTTGTTTGTTAATTTTCTTGTTCTGTTTTGCCTTTTTGATCTATTTGGGAGTTACAAAATATCTTTTCTGTATTAGTAATGATAAATCAGTTAAAAAATCTACTCTGTGACTTAAGTGGCATAAGATTATAATTTGGGTTTATAATCAGAAATATCACAACAAGAAAACCCCTGACTTTTACAGGCCCCTACCAGAAAAGGGGGCTTCAGTTTGGGGCCAGTTGGACCTGCTAATGCAGCAGGATAGACTATAACTTTCTTTAAAAATTATTTTTAGTGCTTGGGATTGAACCCTGAGGCATTCTATCTCTGAGCTACACCCCAGCCCTTTTTATTTTTTATTTGAAAACAGGGTCTTACTAAGTTGCTGAGAGCCTAAGTTGCTTGAGACTGGCTTTGAATCTGTAATCCTCCTGTCTCAGTTTCCCAAGTACTAGGATTACAGGCATGCACCACCACTTCTGGCCTTATGTAACTTAACAGAGGGAGTTGTGGGGGATGAAAGAACAGAATTAGATAATATTTAATATACATTTTTTTCCATTTTTGGTACTTTAGGAACTGTGATTTGGACAGATTATTTCTGTCAATTCCACTGAAGAGTTTTTTGGGGTTAAATTAATTGCATTATTTTTGAAGGGTCATCATTACTTGCATTCATATATTTCCATTGTGTGAGATCAAAAGTCTTTAATGAAGAAGAACAAAATAATATCATTCACAAGAAAATGGAAGGACCTAGAGAACATTATGTTAAGTGAGATCAGCCAATCACAGAAAGGGAAGGAATTTTCTCTAATATGCTCAAGGTAGGGAGTAGTTGGGATACAAGAGGGACTCTAGACAATGGTGGAGAAGCCTCAGTAGAGCCAGGGAAGTGGTCTAAGGGAAGGGGAAGAATGAAGTTTATTAATGGAATTACTACCATCGACCATGTTTACATATGAGAATATACCAACGTCAGTCTCAGTAGTCTGTATTGGGAGGGGGGGAAAGGGGAGGCGGGGGGGCACCAAGTGCGGTGTGCATGTATGTCACTCTCAGCTTGATTTTCATTGTGATGTGAGACTATAATGCACCAATAAAAGCACATTAAAAAAAAGATTCCCCCAGGCAGAAGACTGTGTAGGCAGAAAGGCTTTACCAAAGTTCAGGGCCCTACGCCTGAAAAAAAAAGTCTTTAATGAGATGATCTCTGTAGTTTATATTGATTAATTAAGCTGGAAAAGCATAAGAATTCTGCTTGTAATGTCCCTATGCCTAAGCTGTCATTGACATGTGGCCTATCAATTGGTACGCTACTTTTCAAAAATAGGCTGTTGTATAGCTACTTTGATAGTGGTTTTTTTTTTTGTGTGTGTGTGTGTGTAGTACTGGGAATTGAACCCAGAGGTATTCTACCTCTGAGCTATACCCCCAGACTGATTTATTTTTTATTTGGAAACAGGGTCTCACTAGGTTGCTGAGAGCCTCACTAAATGCTGAGGTTGTCCTCGAACCTGCAATCCTCCTGTATCAGTTCCCAGGTACTAGGATTACAAGTGTGCGCCACCATGCCTGGCTAGTTAAATGTTTTATTCACACAGAAAAGAATTCTGGTAATCATTTAAATAAATTAAAAAGAGTATTTTTTGATGTTATTTGTCAGTTGGAGTTGTAATTCTCAGAATATTCTTCTTATGAAAGTTAGAAATCTTCTGCTTGGCCTCATATTTTTATTATCATTTTATTTTTATGTAATAATGTAAAATACAGCGTCTTCCATTCTCATGAATAATACAGCAGTAATTACAGTTCCAGACTGTTTGATTTTGTTACATTCCATAGTAAATCTTTTTAATTTGCCTGCCAGAGATTTTCAAAACACCATGTAGTCAAGGATAAGGAGTTGCACTTAGAATGCTAGTTGGGGTTATGATTTTCTGTTTTATAAATTAAATGCTTTAATGGTAGAATTATTAACTTCTTTAGTTATACTGTCATGAGGCTGTGAACATCTCTTAAAAATGAAACTCTCAATACAGAGAAAATAATCTATTCTGGAGGGAAAGCGCTTTTATGTTTTTGGTTACTGATTCACTAACCCAAAACAGATATGGGGGAGTTAGTTGTTCAGTAGACGAGGGGCCAGGAGGGAAGAGTGTTTTGCTTTTCCCTAGTCACAAAGGTTTTGCCTTTCACTAAAGCACATACCTTCTTGGCCCTTTGGTCCTTGAGACCATTTGTATCAGGTTGGTGACTTTACTTTTTATCTTTCTTGGGAACTACATGTAATTTTACATCTTTCCTCACTTCAAATAGTGAGCCCTTCTGATAGCTGGCATTTGACTCCCTAGTTTTAAAGATAAAATGAAAAATTTAAACATATCTCTATTTCCCAGATGATAAAGGTTACTTTTTTTAGTTGTTTGCTAAAGAATACAAAAGGGAAAAAGTGAATTTTTGGTAACCTTAGGTTTATATAATATTGCTAAGGTCTTTGCAGAAGAATTTAGAATATTGAACTTTAAAACTTCGAATGGACTTAGTTTATTCTATTATCTACTATATGGCCTGTATTTCAGAACTAGATTTGGAGTATAAATATAGTTATTGACAAAATGAAAACGATTATAAGTAATTTAATAGAATCTAATAGGCTTATGTTAGATGATTTAAAATTAGAATCAGTTGTTATCTGAAAGGAAATGCAAGGAATATAGCAATATTTATTGCCTGCTATGCACTGGTGTCATTTCATCATTACACTCTTAAATTCAATAAAGAGCTACATTGTAACCAGATGTGGTGTCACATGCCCATAATCCCAGCTACCCGGGAGGCTGAGGCAGGAGGGCCAAGAGATTGAGACCAGCTTGGGCAACATAACAATATTCTTTCTCAAGGAAAAAAAAGAAGAAGAAAAAGCTATATTGGTAGCTTATTCAATGGTCTTTAAGTGTTTAATGTAGGGGGTTTAAAAGTTTAGAAGCCTTCATTAATTCCCTGCATCTTCTAAAAAGAAAAAGATTTGGGAGAGTGATAATATCTTTTTACATTCAAGATAACAGAATATTAATTAAAAATTACTAAAAATGGTCTTGAAAAATAAAATATATAGTCAAATAACCCTATCATTTACGTGCTGTTTGTAACTTTAATTAAAAACTTGTAAGTAAATTAAATCTCACTTGGAAAAATAGGGGTTTTTTGGTACTAAGAATTGAACCCCTGAGCTACACCTCCAGCCCCATTTTATTATTATTATTATTATTTTTTTTTTGCGGTACCGGGGATTGAACCCAGGGGCGTTCTACCTCCGCGCTACACCCCCGGCCCTATTTTTTTATACTTTATTTTGAAACCGGGTCTCACGAAGTTGCGGAGGGCCTCATTAGGTAGAGAGAGAGAGACAGGAAGAGAGAGAGAGAGAGAGAGAGAGAGCTGAGGCTGGCGACGAACCTGGATCCTCCGGTCTCCGCCTCCCAAAGTACTGGGATTACAAGCATGCGCCACCATGCCCGGCTCCCATTTTATTATTTTGAAACAGGGTCTCACTAAGTTGTGGGGGAGGGTCTTACTAAGTTGCTGAATCTGACTGCAAACTTAGATAAAAACTGCTTAGTGCAGAAAGAAACATTTGTTATCCTTCCCCCCTTTATTTCATTGAAAAACTTCCTTTAATGTTTAAATTCTTTAGAGTGAGTGTATTTTAATATTTGTGGATATTTACTATGTAGTGTATGTATTATGAAGATGGTTTATGAACATATATTTTATTGGTTAATTAGAAGCATTATTTTACCATAATTCTGTTCTAGGGATTCATATGATGATAATAGCTAATTTATATCACTCACTATGTGCCAGACCGTACTCAGAGTGCTTTGCATATATTAATTTAATTCTTTCAAGAACGGTTACTATTATTACCATCCACATTTTATAGTTGAGGGAACTGGGCCATAATAGAGAGGTCAAATGACATGCAAACAAACATGTAAACAATTCTAGTGTAAGTGGGTTAGTGTTATAATATAGAAATGAAGACTATAGTAGGGCTCTTCAGAGTATTTAGTGTACCACAGTGCTACAAGTCCTAGCTCTGTTTTTTTCTGCTAAAAAACTCGTATCTTTCCCTTCTCTAATAATCACTTCCCTTTCAGACTAGTGCTACCCAATATTCTGTCTGGCAAGTTGTATCTTATTTAAAGTTAGAATAGTAAACATCTGAAAAATCAGACAGCATGAGCAGGAAACAAAAATTACTACTTTTTAGTATGGAAATGAGGAGTGGAAGGGCCTGAAATGCATTCTTTAAATATCTTTCAGAAAGTCTTAGGTATTCTAAAAATAATCCAAGTCTCTGGACAACTAATGAAGCTGCCAAGGCTCTTTGATTTAAATCTGAAATAGTTTAGATGAACTAGATTTCAACGTAAGTAATTTGGAACAAATGAAATATAAAGGATAAATTAAGTATTTTCAACAAGAAAATTGTTGGAAGAAAACTTTCTTTTTTACTTAAGGGAAAAGTACTTGGGAGGCTGAGGCTGGAGGATCCCGGTTCGCATCTAGCCTTGGAGGTAGAATGCCCCAGGGCAGGGTTCAATTCCTAGTACCGCAAAAAAAAAAAAAAAAAAAATTTTTTTTTCTTGGAAGGAAAATTACTCTGATTTGGACCATATGCAATTTATATCTAGGAATGAATTTTGCAATAATTCAAACATTTAGGAAAATAAAAATTTGCATTTTCTTTTATAAAACTTTGTTTATGAGGGAACAAGTAAACATATCTTAAGGGCTGTATTTAGAAGAAGCATTCCACTTTTTATTTTATTTATTTTTTTGTGGTACTGGGGATTTTTTATTCTTTATTTTGAAACAGGGTCTCACTAAGTTGCAGAGGGCCTCACAAGTTGCTGAGGCTGGCTGCAAACCTGCGATCTCCTGTCTCAGCCTCCCAAGTACTGGGATTACAAGTGAGCGCCACCACGCCCGGCTGCACTCCACTTTTTAAAGCCTCAACTCTGCCCATCCTGTGTCAATGCAGCGTGGCGCCTGTCCGTGAGCAGGCACGCCTCTGGAACAGTTTCCATGGAAGCACTATCCAGAGTACTTAAAGCTTAGCAGAAATCTATGAAAAGTTAAAACAGTCACATTGGGAGTGACGGAGGGATGGAGTTCAAGTTATCTCACTGCCTTTTCAATTTCGAGGACTTCCAGATGGGAGGAAATGCTTTGTTCTTCCCTCCAGCCCATCTGTTGTTCTTTAGTGTAACTGACATTCCGGTAACTACTGAGAACACAAAGGCATCACCATCTAAAAAGGCAACATTTAGAACTCATTAAACACTTCTGTAGAAAGAAAGTATAAGAATCAAACTTATAGTTTGTTGAAAGATGTGCTTTTTAAAAAAAAAGTCTTACTTTTTGGTGTGTGCCATAATGGTGTGATAGAAATAATGCCCAGGACTAACAGACCAACATTAGAGCAGACTTCTCTTTTCTTTTTCTCTTTTGTTTTGTTTTGTTTTTGTGGTGCTGGGGATGGAACTCATGGGTATTCTACTTCTGAGCTTTTGAAATAGGGTCTCAGTGAGTTGCTGAGGGTCTTGCTAAATTGCAGAGGCTGGCCTTGAACCTGTGATTTTCCTGTCTCAGCCTCCAAGTATTGGGATTATATGCTCAGATTCCTCTTTATTTGAGTGGTGTAAATTTTTTTTTTCATGGCTTAGAATGCCTAGGGGCATTCCCTATTTTATTTTATTTTTTTAATTTGAAAATAAGGTCTCACTAAGTTACTAAGGGTCTCACTAAGAGATTAGCCTTGAATCTGTGATCCTCCTGTCTCAGCATCCCAAGTATGGGATTATAGGCATGTGCCACCTCACCCAGCTTGTTCCTTAAAATCTTTTTAAACCATAAAGCATTTGTTGTAGGAGTTGGTTAAAACTATGGCCTAACGCAAGGATTTTCAATTTTGTGGAAATTTATTTATTTATTTTTGTGGTACTAGGGACTGAACCCAGGGGCATTCTACCCCTGAGCTGCACTTCCAGCCCTATTTTATCTTTATTTTGAAACAGTCTTGCTAGGTTGATGAGAGTCTCAGTACTTGCTGAATCTGTCCTCAAACCTGTGATCCTCCCGTCTCAGCCTCCCAAGTATTGGGATTACAGGCGTGCACTACTATGCCCAGCTGTGGGAATTTAGTCTTGATAAGATGAATTTCTCTTCTATGGATTATGGGAATTTATTTGTGGAATATTAATTTATTTGTATAGGTCATACATTTTATGAACTTTTTTATTCTGTCAATCATAGATGAACATGTCATAAAGAGTCTTAAGTCCATATTTAATAAAGTCTATGATTGCAATTTGAATTTCTTATATGCATAATTAAGATTCACTATGCTAATAAGTATGCCTGTACTATTACTTTAGATTGTAGAAAGAAATTGCAAAATAATTATGTTTTTATGTCTTATTTAATCAACATGTTTTTGTTGGCTTTGACTTTATTTTATAATTTTTTATTTTTTGCAGTACTGGGGAATTGAACCCGGGTACTTCACCGCTAAGCTGTATCATTTTTTTGAGACAGGGTCTTTGCTAACTTGCCCAGCCTCTTGCTTCAGCCTCCCGAGTCACTGGGATTAGAGGCTTGTGCCACTGTGTCCGGCTTGCCTTTGACTTTATTTTATATTAGTAATATTGAATTCAAGTGTTTTTATGTATAAAATCTTCTCATACCAACTTTAAGAAAAGCAGATTTGGTTGTTTTCTAATGGACTATTTTAAAATTTCTTTAATATATTTTATATGAAAATATTTTATATTTTTCTATATATTTATGATGTATCTCAGCACTGGCCACATGAAATGTAATTATTTGAAAGTGAAAGAGTTATTGTAAAAATTGATATCATAATTATAAAATACCCTTCTGTTTTTTATTGAAAACTTCAGAGTTTTAATATTGAAATACAGAAAAAAGGGTCTGTTATCATAAGAAAGGAGATAAATCATTACAAGTCAGAGTTTATATAGATTTCTACCTAAGGCACTGAACAACTTATAATGCAAACTTCCATTGTTTCTATTGAAGTACTATTTTTTGAGATAACACAGTTTCATTTTGGAGGAAGTGATAGTATAGAAAATTTATAAAGAAACCAAGCATCTTTTAAGATGGATAGGGCCAAGTATAGTGTGTTATATAAGCTTTCTTTCTAGTTTTGCCTGTTGTCTAAATAGTTTTGTGTCTCATTTAATCAATAAATAGAAGCTGGGTGTGGTGACGCACACTTGTAATCCCAGTCTGAAACAGGAGGATCGCAAATTCGCATCCAGCCTCAGCTACTTAGGCCCTCCGCAACTTAGTGAGACCCTGTTTCAAATTAAAGAATAGAGGCCGGGCGTGGTGGCGCACGCTTGTAATCCCAGTACTTTGGGAGGCAGAGACCGGAGGATCCAGGTTCGCGGCCAGCCTCAGCTCTCTCTCTCT
>PVJS01021274.1:0-31689 GCA_004027185.1 Glis glis
GAGAGAGAGAGAGAGAGAGAGAGAGAGAGAGAGAGAGTGAGAGAGAGAGCAAGATAGCTGAGGCTGGCCGCGAACCCGGATCCTCCGGTCTCCGCCTCCCAAAGTACTGGGATTACAAGCATGCGCCATCTAGTGCTTATCTAGCACAGTAGGCAGTGTGTCAGTCTCATAAAATTGGTTTAAAAGTGTTCCCTCCTTTTCAATGTTCTGGCAGAGTTTGATAAGGTTTGGCATTAATTCTTCTTTTAAGCATTTGGTAGAATTCAGCCACGAGGACGTTGATCCTGGGCTCTTCTTTTCTGGAAGGTTCCTGATGATGCTTCCATCTCCTTACTTGTCATTGGTGTGTTCATATCTATTTCTTCATGCTTCAGTCTTGGTCTTTTACTGGGTATTTGTGTGGCTGAGGAAGAAGCCACTCGAAGGTACAGTGATGTTGTCTTTTATATACTTTTGAATTACTTAGGCTTGAATAATTTGATCATATTATTTTAAATGTATAATAGTAATAAAGCTCCACTTATGCACAATAAATGAATAGTATAAATAAATAAATATCAGGCCAAACTGGAAAAAAAAAAACTCATCACTTACACAAGTCCAGTCGGGTGTAGTGGTGCATGCTTGTAATCCCAGTACTTGGGAGACAGAGACACGAGGATCACAACTTAGCAAGACCCTCCACAACTTAGTGAGACCTTGTTTCAATTTTTTTTTTTTTTTTGCAGTACCGGGGATTGAACCCAGGGGCGTTCTACCTCCACGCTACACCCCGGCCCTATTTTTTATATTGTTATTTTGAAACCGGGTCTCACGAAGTTGCGGAGGGCCTCACTAAGTAGAGAGAGAGAGAGAGAGAGAGACAGGAAGAGAGAGAGAGAGGTGAGGCTGGCCGCAAACCCGGATCCTCCCGTCTCTGCCTCCCTGGGATTACAAGCATGCGCCACCACGCCCGGCCAGTGTTTCAAATTTTTTAAAAAATAGGGTTGCAGGTGTAGCTCAGAGTTAGAATCCCCAGTAACACACACACACACACACACACACACACACACGATGGAAGGAAGGAAGGAAGGAAGGAAGGAAGGAAGGAAGGAAGGAATCCAAACTGGTGTGCTAAGAAGACCATGATTGTGTTCACACTGTTGCTTAAAGACCAAGAACTTCAGCTGGTAAATAGCAATGCTCACCCCTCCATGGGCTGCGCTGCTTAAGCCACGCCACAGTGTGGGCACATAAAACCTTCCATGTGTGACTTCGATGGCAATCATACTATTATTTCAACATTTACTAGTGTTATAATTTAAAACGCCTTTTTATGTAGCACACTCTGTAACAATGTCACGCAAGCATTCATAAGTCAAGATACAAGTGCCAGGGCTAAGAAAGCACATCCCCAGATCAATAACTCAGCAGCAGAAGTTAAAGGTGATAAAGCCATGGGGTATGCGGCGCTATCGATTCAGACGACACATCCAGCCGAGGTGCAGGCACAGGAGCACCAAGAGAAAACCAGCAGTGTCCACACCAGTGCCGTTGGTAATCGCCAGACTCTGGACACAGCCCAAGTGTCCATCGGCCGTTGAATGGACAACTCAATCATGGTATGCACAATGGCGTGCCATGCGGCAACACAGGTAAATGGATGCCAGCTACATGCGACAACATGGATGAAGTATACAGGCAGAACATGGAGCAAAACTGCTGGACCCACAAATAAACATAAACCCACAAGTATAACTTCAGTTATATAGAGTTCAAGATCAAACTTAACTTTGACAATGCATGTTGAGGTAGTGAAATTCTGAAGAAAAGCAAGGAAGTAATTTCTTTTTATTTTTTTATTTATTCTTTTTTTTTTTTTTGCGGTACCGGGGATTGAACGCAGGGGCGTTCTACCTCCGCGCTACACCCCCGGCCCTATTTTTTATACTTTATTTTGAAACCGGGTCTCACGAAGTTGCGGAGGGCCTCACTAGGTAGAGAGAGAGAGAGACAGGGAGAGAGAGAGAGAGAGAGACAGAGAGAGAGAGAGAGACAGGGAGAGACAGAGAGACAGAGAGAGAGACAGGGAGGGAAGGAGACAGGGAGGGAGGGAAGGAGACAGAATGCTCGCGTGTGCGCGCGCGCGTGCATGAGCTGAAGCTGGCCGCGAACCCGGATCCTCCGGTCTCCGCCTCCCAAAGTACTGAGATTACAAGCGTGCGCCACCACTCCCGGCTAGGAAGTGATTTCTAAAAAACAACAACAACCAAAAAAAAACCATCAGGGTAGTGCTTCTGCTAGGGAGGAGCCTGGAAAGAGACCCAACCGGGACTCTCGGTGCTGACACAGGTGTGCCCCTCGGCCCAGGTAAGGATGGCAGTGTTTGCCTTGTGATAATTCATTACATTGTGTATCTGGTTCATTCACTTCATTGCACGTGTGTTATATCACACAGCAGAATAGGCGATAGAAGCCAGTGTGACCGGGTTATAGAATCCGGTGTGACAATCTGGGCTACCTCACGTTGTAAATCTGATTGTTCTCTGTGGACATCCTTCACTCTATCCTCTCCCTTTTACCCTGAGGGGCATCCTACCTGTCATGAAGTGAAAACAGAAAGATTCAATGTACCAGAGGAAGATGATGGATTATAAGACTAATGTCGCCTCTTTCAGACTAAACAGAACTAGACCTGCGTGGGAAGGAGGACCATGTGGGAGTGGGAGGAAGATGGCAGGCGGAGACGAACGTGGGACCGTCCTCAGCACAGGAAGCAAGATGCGGAATAGAGCATAACAGAGGGGCCAGACTGCGCTGAAGGAGTGGCTTCCCTGGACACACAACTCACACAGACAGACTCACCCCCTAGACACCCTTCCTGCGACAGTCCAAAATTCTTATGAGGTCCCATCCCATTGCCCCCACATGAGGGCCGGACACTTGGAGTCGCTATGTGGAGATGAGGGTAAAAACAGAGACCCTCGGCCATCCAGCAAGGCAGACCTACACTACAGAAGCCGTGGAACTGTGCCCATCTGCAGGAGAACAGCAGGGCACCCCAATCTCCATTACAGACATTTTGTCCCCAACAGGGCCCAGACCAGTACTGCTGCCCATGTGGACAAAGAGTGATTTTTGGGTTTTGTTGTCTTGTTTTTTGTTTTTGTTTTTTGTTTATTTTGCGGTGCTGGGGATTGAACCCAGGGGGCATTCTACCTCTGAACTACTACACTCCCAGCCCTTTTTATTTTTTGTTTTGAAACAGCATCGCACTAAGTGGCTGAGGCTGGCCTTGAACCTGTGATCCTCCTGTCTCAGCCTCCTAAGGACTGGGATTACAGATGTGTGCCACCATACCCAGCCAACAATGAGTGTTCTATCCCCACCTCCCGGTTTCCATAGGCACAATTTGAAACTCTGGACCTAGCTTGTGTTTAACATCTTCTCTTTCCAGAAGAGATGACTGACATTTGCATTCTGTTTTCCAAACATATCTGTCACTGTCATTTAAATTTACTTCTGTGTTTCAATGACTTCTGTGCTTGCTGTCACTTTTGTCTGCATCCAACTTGCTTATCGTGAATTCTTGACCACTGCGCATCCTTCAGGGGACGGTGCACCTCTTGGTTAGCTTTCTGCACGGGGTGGGTGGATGGCGCTGTTCCTGGGTCGCTGCCTACCTGAGGATCCCTTCCTAGTACCTTCGCACGTGAGCGGACGCACGCACAGTGACTCCTTTTCCCTGCAACACTGTCATCGTTCCTCATCTGTGTTGTCTCCCATTTTATGCTGCAAAAGACAGGCCTGAGGTAAACCTCCCTTTTATCCTTTTGTCCTTAGTCTATTCTTTCTGGAGCCCACGTGGGTGATTATTTCTTTGTCCTTGAAGTTTAAGAATTTGCACCAGAGTATTTTTAGGCGATGTGTTTTCATTCTTTCTTTCTTTTTTTTTTTTTTTTTGCCTGGTGCCTGGTGAGTACTTTTGATCTGTAGATGTAGGTTTTTCTCCAGCTCACAAGTGTCTGGTTCTGTTATTTCTTTGACTGCTGCTCCTGTTCGAGTGCTCTGATCTCGCGGTCGGTGACATGGTTTTTCAGAACGCGGAAGCTCCATTGTCTGTCCCCTAGAGCTGTCCTCGCTTCGCTGAGCACTCATCTCTGATCACTTTTGTCCTTTGCCGAGCAGTCTGCTCAAGTTTCCATCCATTCAGGGGCCTGTAAATGGACTGTTTATTTAAATAGGTCAGCATTCAACCTCTGTCCTCTCCGCCAGCTCATATACAGATTCACTCTTCCTCTATATAATTTTTGTCAAAGGTAAATCCCACCCACTGGGCACTGAGACAAGAGGAGAGATGTTACTTTTGCCCCATGTGCGGACTGTTACAACAGGAGCAGCACGTGAGTCACCCGTAGCTGGGCAAACTGTCAAGAGACTCCTGGAACCATCCCGTCCCAGCTCTTTTGCATATTCATTGTACATCTGGCCTCTGATCTGCATAGCACAGCCAAGGGAAAAGAAATCCGAAGCTGGCTGTCTGCTGGAGAAATAACCTCCCTATGTCCTGGTTCTAATCTTGGCAACCACAACCAGTTTCTTTGTGCAAAGGGGCCAAGATGGGGAAGACCCTGGCCGCGTATTCATTGGTCACCCAAGCAAGGGATAGAATCGTTCCTCCTTTGGCCTGAAAGCAAGACGTGAGTGGAAAAGTCAGCTGTGGCTGAATTTTAGACGAATTTCCTAATCAGGACCACATTAGAGTGATTCCAAGGAGTTCAAATTACACTTGTCATGCCAAGAGCAGGAAAGGTTTAGGAGAAAATACATTCCTACTATTTATCATTTGCATATCATTTGCTGAAACATTATACAATTGTTAGTTGTGCAGAAAGAGAAATTATCTTTCTCTTTTGGGGGGGCGGTGAGCCCAGGGGTGTTCTACCTGTGGGCTATACCGCCAGTCCTATTTTATTATTTTATTTTAAAACAGGGTCTAACTAAGTTGCTAAGGAACTGGCTAACCTGTTGAGGCTGGCCTCGAACCTGTAGTCCTCCTGTCTCAGCCTCCCAAGTATTGGGATTACAGGCATGCACCACCACACTCGGCAAATTAAGGTCTTTCTCTTTAAGGGTTCCCTGGGTAGAGATTTCTCAGTATTGGGTGGATCCCTATGCACTGAACATGTCAAACACCGGGCTTTATGTGGGGTGTTGATTGTAAGCTTCCGAAATTTCAGTGATTTTTTTTTTGTGTGGTACCGGGGATTGAACCCGGGGGCATTCTACCTCCGCGCTACGCCCCCTGGCCCTATTTTTTATACTTTATTTTGAAACCGGGTCTCACGAGGTTGCGGAGGGCCTCACTAAGTAGAGAGAGAGAGAGAGAGAGAGAGAGAGAGAGAGAGAGAGAAGAGAGAGCTGAGGCTGGCCGCAAACCCGATCTTCCGGTCTCCACCTCCCAAAGTACTGGGATTACAAGCGTGCACCACCACGCCCGGCTCGAAATTTCAGTGATTTTTAACTGCACTTTTTTTCTAGAAAGGCATCTCATGTCCTTTTTGGGAAGGGATAGAGGATAAATTATAAAGACATCTGAGACCTAAATGGCCCTGGCTTCACCAGCTTGTCCATACAAACGTCCTCACATCCACATCAGCCCTGATCATAGCCCTTAAGTCTCCATCCATCCAGTTAAGCTCTCCCCTACTCAGATGGAAAATCCAGCCTCTTGATGATCCCCGCCAGGTGTTCTAGCCTGGATTCCCTCAAAACACAGAGCTCAGGGCAAAGGCTGTGTGCAGGTGTGTTCTTGGGGGAAGTTATCTCGAGGAATCAGACTGCAGCCTGGGAGGAGTAAAACTGAGAGGACAAAGCCACTCTATGACTGGACTATTAAGCTGGTCAGCACTGCAAGAAACTGGAGCACTGACCTCCCAAAACAGCCATGTAGAATGTAGATTAAAAGGACAGATTCAAATGAAAGCTCCTGTCCCTCACTGGCCAAGTGTCCCATGGCTGTTGGATCCTTCACACTTGCAGAATTCCCCAAATGCATTTGTCAGAATGGCTGCGTGGCCCCTGCGGATATCCCCAAAGATAAAGAAGGTCAGAGATGTCTGGGATGGCCAATGGCCGGTGCAGCCACGTTGCATCTGTAGGCAGCTGATTACCGCCATAGCCACAGGCAAAAAGGCGTGTGGAGATGCAATGCGGAGTGGATAAGTGTCCCTCAAAGCCCACATGTTAAAGGCTTAGTACATGCCTGGTGCTACTGGGAAGTGATGGGGACTTCCAGAGGCGGGCCCAATGGGAGGTTTTAGGTCACTGGGGGTGTGCCTTTGAAGGGAGTTGTGGGACCCCAGTCTTTTCCTCTTCCTGTCTTTCTTTCATGTCCCAAGCACGAGGTGAATGGTTCGACTTTACCACATGCTCCCTGCCATGATGTGCTGCCTCACCACAGGGCCAAAGGCAACCGGGCCAACCGACCGTCTGGGCTGACAGCATCAGCTTGTGCTTCTTTGAGAAAATAGGATCTATCCGGTGAGAACCACTTTCCTCCACTATTATCAAGTCCAGTGTCCCCTGATGTTCCTGTGAAAATACTCTGCCTCCCATCCATCCATCCATCCATCCATCCATCCATCCATCCAACTATCCCTCATCCCATCAAAAGCTAGTTAAGTGCCACATTCTCTCCCTTTCACTCACTCTAAGACTTTATTACTACAATTATCCTCTATCTTTCTGAAACTTCAACTGATTCCTTAGTCCTCAACAACTGAAACAGGCTTTATTATCTTCCATTTTAAAGATACTCAATACCAGCCGGACATGGTGGTGCACCACCTGTAATCCCAGTACTTCGGAGGCCAAGACAGGAGGATGGCAGGTTCGAGGCCAGCCTCAGCAACTTAGTGAGATTCTCAGCAACCTAGTGAGAACCTATTTCAAAATAAAAAGTAAAATATAGCTGGGGATGTAACACAGATGTACAATGCCCCTGTGTTCAATCCCCAGTACCAAAAAAAAAAAAGATATCCAGTACCAAAAAGAAACCCCCCCAAAAAACATCCTTTCCTGACTCCAAGTTCCCCTTCAATACGTGGCTCAATCTCGGCTCCTCTTCATGGTAATATTTATCAGAAATATTTTTATGTAAGCCGGGCGTGGTGGCGCACATTTGTAATCCCAGTACTTGGGAGGCTGAGACAGGAGGATCGCAGGTTCGTGGCCAGCCTCAGTTACTTAGTGAGGCCCTCCACAACTTAGTGAGACCCTGTTTCAAAATAAAAAATTAAAAATAGGGCTGGGGGTGTAGCCTGGAGGTAGAATCCCCCTGGGTTCAATCCCCCGGTACTGCCAAAAAAAAAAAAGAAGGACTGCCCAGCTCCTGTGTCCCTGAAGCAAACCCCCAAGTGAGCCGGTCATGGACATCTTCTGCTCCTCCCTGACCCCACCCATGTTCAGACCTTCCACCACACACACACACACACACACACACACACACACACACACACAGCTTCCACGGGCATCTGTACTGCAGAGAAGCGGGAACGCGAGCTTGCCAATCGCAGATCACATTACCTTCGACATGCCTTGTTTCCTCAAGCTCAAATTGAGTAAATCATATTTGCAATTTAACTCTTCATCAAGAGGCTCTCGAGTCCGACTTCAGAGACTTCCTTCTCCTGTGTCAGGTATGAAAATGAGGGATGTCTTACTCACTCCACAGCGATGCTCACACGCCGTAAATCACAGAGGCATGGCAGAGAAATGAGACCATATTTCACAAAACAAAATGTGAAGGAAAGGACCTGGCACAGCACAGGCGGAAAGGGAGGAGGGAGCAGGAGGCAAAGCCCGGAGGCTCAGGTGGTTGAGAAATGTGCATTCTGGAATCCTGGCTGACGTCCAGGGAAGAATCCTGGAGCGACTGAGGACAGCCACAGAGGCCGGGAACTCTACAACTGCACTGGTGTGACTTCAAATCCACGAATCAGAGAAAAGAATCCAGCCACCACCAGGCAATTCAGTCTAGTAGGTCCCCATCTACCATGCTGTTGTCTCGTAGTTAAGCTCTCCTCCTGCCATGGTTTAAATGTGCCCCCAAAAGCTCATGTGTTGGAAACTTAATCTCCAGATTCAGTATTAATGGTGTTTGGAGATGGGTGTTTGGGAGGTGATTGGGATTAGGTGAAATCACGAGTGTGGACCCCTCCGCACGGTGGCATTCATGACTTTATAAGAAGAGGAAGAGAGACCTGGGCTGGCTTGTTTGCTCTGTCTCCACCATGTTGTGACGCAGCCAGAGGACCCTCACCAGAGCAGATGACTGCACCATCTTCCTGGACTTCCCAGCCTCCAGAACCATAAGCAAAATAAACTTCTTCTATTCCCTATAAACTACTCTGTCTCTGGTATTTTGTTATAGCAACAGAAAGTAGACTAATACACCTTGATCAACAGAGTAGCTGTTCCAGGGCCTCCCCGTGGTGGCTTTCCCTCCTGCGCTCACTCCTTGTCTTAGTCCTGCCTCTGGACCCACGTCTGGTCTGCATGAGCAGCTTCTGCCCTCCTTTCTTTTTGGTTACCAGTGTAAAGTAACTCGCTTTCTGATAATTGGCTTCTGGCTCAACCCCGAAAGCCATTTTGATTTTATTGATCAACCCAGAAAGCCTCTCTGCCTTTCGCAGGTCCTCAGGGCCCCCAGCCTCCATTTTCCTTATCAGAATTCATGGGGGAAGGGAGGAAGAGCTCTGACATAAGCTACTTCCAAGAAAAATTGTATTTTTAATTAACTAGTCTTTCAGTTAGAAATAATATTGGCTGGTTGTAAACAGAGACCCAACCTACATCAGCTGAACAAACTAGGATTTTGTTTTTCTCACGCAAGAAATCCAGAGATAGGCTTTGCCCTCAGAGACCCTAGGTTCTGCTGAGATTTCTGCTCAGTCATCCCTTAGTGAGTGCTTCTTGCCCCATGAACACAATATAGTTGCTCTACCTCCCGTATCACATCTGAGTTTCAGGAAGGCATTAAGAGGCTCTTCTGCTATTCTTGCATGAGTTTGCTAATGTCTCCAAGGTCAATTGGTCAATGATGGTCTCACTCCCATGTCTGATAGCTGTGTGACTGTTAGCTGGGGTGACAGGGCAAGAGTATTATGTGTCATCTGCCATCATCCAATAGACTAGTCTGGGCTGTTTCACATGGTGGTGGTTACAATTTACCAAGAAAGAAAAATCTCTCAGTGTGCAAGGGATTTCTTGCTTCTGCTTGCCAACACCCCGTTGGCCAAAAAGCAAATCACAGAGTCTCTGAGGGGACAGTGTGGACACAGGGAATGGGAAGAATTTGCAGCCATGTTTGCAATCTACCATACTACCCTGAAGAAATGTGCATTATTACCAACCATACTGGCATAAGCTGCTTGGTCCCACAGATCTTACCTAATTACCAGCAGTAAGAAAAACATCTTAACTTTAAATAATTTCATTTGCTTACACACAGCTTTCTTTGTAAACAGATTCTCATTATTCTTAGAGAAAACATCTCAGACTAATAACAGAGCTTTTGCGAGAGGGGAAAAAAGTGTCGTCCCTATCTAAATACTAATTTTGGAAGAAATAAACAGATTTTGTCACAAGCCTGTTCTTGTTTGTACAATTCTTATAAACACTTGTGTGCCTCAAGTGTGGAGTTCATAGGTGACAGCACCTATTTAATTTTATACCTTATGAAAATTCTAAGATTTTAGTTTTAGAAGACTAAAACCACACTTAATTTTTACAGTCACATCTCTGTATTGGCATGGCTCATACACGATCATGGATTCTGGTGCATTCCAGAGACAGCACATAAAAATCACACCTAGCCAGATGCATGCATCTGTAATCCCAGTACTTGGGAGGCTGAGACAGGAGGATTGCAGGTTTGAGGCCAGCCTCAGCAACTTAGCAAGACCCTGTTCAAAGTAAAAAATAAAATAGGGCTAAGGAGTGTAGCTTGGAGGTACAATGCCCCTGGGCTCAATGATGATAGTACAATGATAACAACAACAACAACAATAATAATAATAAATAAATTTTTAAAAATCTCACATAAGGGAACCTGGGGAAGTATGCACAATAAGCTATCAATTGGCTCAGTGGGGACATTGGAGAGGGGTAGGCAGTGCTCCAGGGAAGACGGGGAAGAGGTGGGGATAATGTTAATGAGTTTAGGGTCTGGCTGATGACCCTGTGTGCTCAAAATTTCCATGGTAACCCTGACCCCCATGCAGAAGGGTGATATATCCAGCGTCATTTATATGCTGGGTCTTCAGTGCACTTGATAAATCCGGGTGGCCAGTGTACTGGGGGTGGATAACCTGTCCTGAGCAGTGACATTCCTGGGCCACTCAGCCTTCCTGAGGAATAGCGTGCATTTCTCTAGCATGACCGGGCGGGGGGGGGGGGGGGCTGCCCTCTGGCTTGCCCAAGGATGGCCATGGCAAAAGAGGGGAGGGGTGCAGTGCAGGAGGGAAACCTCAGCAGGTCATGCTGGGGGCTCCCAGGACCCCAGAAAGGTCCCAGCTCGACCATTCACTCTTTTGAAAGAAATATCTTGGGAAGGAGAATGCACCCTGATTTTGCCCCTACCCTCAAAATACTAACAGTCTGGAAGGATACTCAACCAAGCCAAATAGGGACTGGCATTCAAGCTGTAGGTGTGTTGGACTGAGCATCATTCATACCTGCGGGCAAGGGCCAGGCTGAGGCCAGCCACAGTGGAGGTCCACCCTGTAAGGACCAGGACAGCAGACCCACACTGCCCAGCAACTCCAAGAACCATGACCTCACAGTGAGTCTGCAGTGAATGATCCCTAACTTCTGGAAGCCTTCAGCAGCCCTTTCTAGCCTCTGGCTGTTGATGCACTGGCTTGCAGGTCACCAATGAAAACTGGCTCTAGTCAGACCGCCAAGCTGTGTGACCTTAGGCAAATTACACACACCTCTGAGCTTCTGATCCTCATCTGTAAAGTGAACATCCTGACATTACCACCTCCTAGGGCTGTTGAGAGTTGGCAGACAATTTAGTCCTATGCATGGGCATCAGCAAATTTTTCTTTTTTTTTTTTTTTGCGGTACCAGGGATTGAACCCAGAGGGGTTCTACCTCCGCGCTACATCCCCGGCCCTATTTTTTTATGCTTTATTTTGAAACCGGGTCTCACGAAGTTACAGAGGGCCTCACTAGGTAGAGAGAGAGAGAGAGAGAGAGAGAGAGGGAGGGAAAGAGAGAGACAGAGACAGAGAGACAGAGAGAGACAGAGAGCGCGCGCGCTGAGGCTGGCCGCGAACCTGGATCCTCCGGTCTCTGCCTCCCAAAGTACTGGGATTACAAGCGTGCGCCACCACGCCCAGCTCAAATTTTTCTACAAAGGGTCAGATAATATTTTAGGCTGTATGAGCCAGATATGCGATTCTGCCACACTAGCAGTAAAGCAGCCACAGACCATTTGTAAATGAATGGGAATGACCATGTTCCAGTAAAACTTTGTTTACCAAAACAGACTTGGTCCCCAGATCTTGGTTTGCTCACCCCTGATATAAATGCTTAACACAGTACCCAGCCCAGGGTAGGGAACAATGATCCATCTGTATCATGAAAGCTATGTAGCTCTGTTTATCCAAATGATGACACAGGGGCTAGGTGTATAGCTCAGTGGTAGGGCAATCACCCAACATGCATAAGCCCTGGGTTCGATCCCCAGTACCACAAGAAAAAAAAATGACAACATAGATATTTAACCCTATGTGGATCTCGAAGGTTCGCCTGAGTGTGGACTCACATCCTCTCTAGACCACGTGCTTACTAGAACATTTCACATGGAGTGGCCACGTGGAAGGTGCACACGACACACCCAAGAGAAAACACAACACAATGAAAATCATGAGAAAATACAGCTAAGCATTTTATGTAGATAGGTCAAGAGTGCATAGAGATTTAAGGATTGAGAGAATTAAATGCAACTCAAGAAGAATTCATGAAGCAAAAAGTGAAAATGCAGAGTGGTCATAATACAAGAGACATGCTGGGCAGGAGGAGGACATTAATCAACACATGTTGACAATAAGAGGGAGTCCTTTGGGAATTTAGAGAAGACAAGGGGAGCCCTTCTCTCACTGGGTGCCTAGAAAAGGCCAGCAGGGACCACATCTGCAAATGGGCCCATCTGGCAAGTAGATCTTGTGGTGCAATGCAGAAAACGGGCTTCTTTGCTTGATTTTTTAAATGTGGTTCAAGGGCATCTCCATGACCTTCAAAACCAATAACCCAGGCAGGTGTAGCCATTCTCTGCTCCGTTTCATCTAGTCCTTTGTGCCTTCTCAAACACTGTGCTTGGCTCACCAAACTACAGTTGTCCTCAGTACACCCAGGCTGGCCAGTCATTTCTCTGACCCTTGAACACAGAGGTCGTTCTAGTCTTAGGGATGTGCTCTACCTCAGAGTGTCAAATAATGATCCTACAGCCACCTTCTCCTTTTTATTGCGGAGTCTCAAATAGATGTCTGTAGAAGGGTCTTGGCTGACCACCAACCCCCACCAGCTCCAAACCCTCCCTGATTTATTGCCATCAAATTGATTGTTTCTAGTTGTTAGGGGCTGAATTGTGCCCCTGCAAAAGTGTATATGTTGAAGTTCTAACCCCTAGTTCTTCCAAATGGCTGCATTTGGAGATGGAGTCTTTGAAGAGGTAATTAGGTTGAAATGAGGCCATTAGGGTGGGCCCTGATCCAATATGACTGGTGCCCAGGTCCAGTATGACTGGGGTCTCACAGACACTCCCCCTAAATTTCCCAGTATAGCTGTATTAGTCCATTTTCTGTTACTATCATACAATACCTGAGTCATGGTATGTTAAAAAGGAAAGAGGTTTATTTAGCTCACGGTTCAAGAGGTTCTAAGACATGTTACCAGCATTGGCTCAGCTCAGGTGAGGGCATTATGACAGGTAACATCACAGTGGTAGGACGCGTCTTGGAAGCAGAACAGAAGGAAGTCAGACACAGTTACAATTGTCCTCAGTTTCTGTAGGGGATTGGTTCCAGAATCCCCTATGGATACTAAAATCCAAGGATGCTGAAGTCCCCTATATAAAATAGCATAGTATTTGCATGCATCCTATACTCATCCTGCCATATACTTTAAATAATCTCTTGATTATTTATTTATTAAATTTTTTTGCAGTACTGGGGATTGAACCCAGGGGCATTCTACCTCCGAGCTACACACCCAGCCCTACTTTTTATTCTTTATTTTGAAACAGGGTCTCACTAAATTGTAGAGGGCCTCACTAAGTAGCTGAGGCTGGCTGCGAACCTGTGATCCTCCTGTCCCAGCCTCCCAAGTACTGGGATTACAAGCGTGCGCCACCACGCCCGGCTTCGACTATTTATAATACCTAATATTATGTAAATGTTATGTAAACAGTTGTTATAAGGTAATGTTTATGGAATAATAGCAAGGAAAAAGTCTATACAAGTTTAATACAGATGTGGCCAACATAGATTTAACTATATTTTTGATGCAAGGTTAGCTGAATCTGCGGATGTAGAACCTGCAAATATAAAGGGCCAACTATATTTATAATTTTGGGGGGTCTGGGCTCCAGTGACTAAAAGTGGGTCTTTCAATGTGGCAATCTGAATGGCACTCACTGGGCTAAAATCATGTTGAAATAGTTTAGGGGTGATGGAGACAGAGTCTGGATAAACATATAGTTGTTTGATCATTGAGCTGTTTGCCCAGAGGAGCAAACGATTGCCTGAATAAATTGGTTTTTGGAAACTTTCTGATCCGAGGAGTGAAGATATTTATTGGTTTTACAGTCTTATCTTTCTGAGCAAGGATTTCCTGGACCAATTTAATAAAGTCGTATTGACACACAGGTGGTCTCAGTTCTCGGTCCAGACAGTTGAGCTGTGTGTACGCAGGTGCTCTCAATCCTCAACGCTAAACCACAGAACAGCCCTGCTCCAGGAGTGGATGGCAGCCTGCAAGCATTCTGAGGACACGAGGCTGGCTGAGAGCACCTTCACAGCCACCAGGATTTGAACAAAGCAGGTCTACAAGTGCACAGACAGCATCAGGAAGTTCTCTCGGGAAGAACCATCCTCCAGTTGCCTGAGCGATAGGTCCGGTGTCCTGGAGGTAAGTGTTGGCCCAGGGTACTCTGCAATGTCCCCAGCCTTGATCCAAGACTTACAGGAACAAGTTAGCAATGACTCCCCAAGCTCTGTCCACAGGACAGGATGCTTTGTCAAATGGACTTCAAATGTGATGGTCCCACTGGCCAAGGAGCTGTCTACAGCAGACAAGGACTCAGCTAGCTGTCAGATTTGGGAGCCATTAAACTTTCAAGATCACATCCTTTAAAACCTCTTTGCAGCCAGGCGTGGTGGCACACGCTTGTAATCCCAGTACTTTGGAGGCTGAGACAGGAGGATCCGGGTTCATGGATAACCTCAGCTACTTATTGAGGCCCTCTGCAACTTAGTGAGACCCTGTTTCAAAATAAAAAAATAAAATAGGGCTTGGGGTGTAGCTCAGAGGCAGAATGCCCCTGGGTTCAATCCCCAGTACCATAAATAAATTAACTAATTAATTTTAAAAATCCTCCTTGCTTGGAGACTATGTTCAACTGGAGATCTCCTGATTATTATTATATGACTTCCCACAGAGCTCACTCCCAGAGAGAATGTGACATGGGGGGTCTCTTAAGTGTACAGTTCCTCGACAGCTATGGTTCTCATGACAAAATTGGCCTTTTAGTTTTACACATCAGACTCTATTATCTGAACAAGTCCCTTTCTGAGAGATGGAGCCACAACTGGTAGGAAAACAAATCACATTTCTGAACCTGCAAAACTGAAAGCTATACTTTAAATGATGGCAAATGCACCTTGAGTTGAAACCCATGTGATGATGTGTAGTTAGAGCTTGTTAGCCAGAGTAACTTGTTAGCTAGAGTGACTCATACTTGTTACTCAGAATGACCTCAAACCTGGCCCTAAAACAGGGAAGTTGGCCTTGAAAAAAATTAAGCCAGGACATTGGCAGGATAGTTAATGGATTGTCATCACAACATATTGTAACTTATTGTGTTATTGTTATCTTGCTAACCACCTATTCTTGCTTCTGTAGTTTCATTATGCTTGGCTTGCTTGGCGTACCTGAATACTATGGAAACCATAGGGGCTTCCCACCCCCTGCTGTGGAAACCTGCCATGGGAACCTCAGTTTCACCCTGAGCTTGTATTGTATCTTACCCTATATAAGAAAATGCTGGAGGGCAGTCAAGTACTGCACTTGGCTCTCATGCCTGTGTAGTCTTACTGGCCAGTAATAAAGACTCTCATTTAACACCTTTGGTGGTCTGATTGGTCTTGACTGGGACGCTACCTCACAACACCCAGATCCATAGCTTACCTGTCCAAAGCTGTGAACTCACGCTATCCTGCATCTGATTGCCAGGCCACTGTCTTTATATGCGTAAATAAGTTCTGACTTCAAAATTGTTAACTTAAGAATGAATATTCAAGGCACAACCCAAGTGTAGCTTGGAAGCTGCTGATAAAGAAATGGAAAGGATTCCAGGTCAAGGTGGCAGACTACATTTATGCATGAAACCCCTTCTCTCTCAAAGCACACAGAAATACTACATAATGTATATGTTATTCACAAAATTCAAAATACACAGCTAAGCTCAAAAGAAAGAATTAGAAATGCCAGAAAGTTGCAATGAATAAGAGTTGAGATTGCGTAGCCATAGAAGTAGTCAAAGCAGATAGGTGCCCTGAGGATAAAGGTTTTAAAGCCTCCACAGAGGCTGGAGTTGAGGTTGAGGCTCTGTGTTTAGCACAGGAGCTGGAACTGAACCCCTCAGTGGGAGCCAGGAACCAGAAAAGGTCTTTCCTACCCTGAAGTTGAATTAGAAAAGTTTACCACTGGCCCAAACCCAGGGCCTTAGGAAATAGAATCTCTTAACCAGTCTTGCTTGAGACTATGAGGTCAGAATTTCAGAACTCATGTGTGTGTGTGTGTGTGTGTGTGTGTGTGTGCGCGCGTGCGCATGCGTGCGTGCACGCAGGCGCACACACGCTATTAGGGATTGAGCCCAGGGGCATTCTACCTCTGAGTTACACCCCCAATCCTTTTTACATTTTATTTTGAAACAGGGTCTTACTGGGTTGCTGAGGGTCTTGCTAAGTTGCTGAGGCTGTCCTCAAACCTGTGATCCTCCTGTCTCTGCCTTCCAAGTACTGGGATTAAAGGCATGAACTAGCACACCTGGCTAGATCAGAATTCTTAAACTACCTAACAGATGCAAAAAAAAAAAACTCTTGCCTAGACACAAATGTAAAAATTTGATCCTGAGGTTTCCTCTGTAGCCCCAATAAAGGCAACTATGAAAATTCCCACAGGAAAGTTTCTGCAAGCCAAGCTATATGCCACCTCTCTAAAAAATAGTTGATGCTGAAGTCCAGACAACACTTAAAGGAATCTGAAGCAACATCAGCAAATAAAATGAACAGCCATACTCAAGGAACCACAAATAATAAATCAATATGAGTGAAATTTTAACATACATTTACTTGAGTGTTTAAGTAATAAAAAAGAAATAGTCTATCAGGTATGATAAGGGCAAGACAGAAACCAAAAAAGGGCAGATTTGTAAAAGAAGTTAACATAAATTATAGAAATAAAAACAAATATAGCAATGGGTAAATATTCAATAGATGGGTTAAACAGAAAATTAGAGATAGACAAAGGGAAAATTAGTGAAATGGAAGATATGCCTGGGCAATATCCCAAAGTAGAGCCAAGATAAATTAAAATAGGAAAAAAATGGAAAAAATGACTATCCAATCTAAGATGTATGTAAGAGAAGTTCTAGAAGGAGTGTGGAGAGAGAAGAAGTATAGCAGTTGGAATCTACAAACAAGAGAAAGTCCAACCAACAGTGACTTAAACAAGATGATTATGTCCGACCCGCAGCAAGACATCATGGGGAAGAAGCTCTTCAAAGCTAGAACTGTCAGCCGGGCGTGGTGGCACACACTTGTACTCCCAGTACTTGGGAGGCTGAAACAGGAGGATTGCAAGTTCAAAGCCAGCCTTGGCAACTTAGCGAGGCACTCTACAACTTAGTGAGACCCTGTTTCCAAGTAAGAAATAAAATCTGGCTGGGGGTATAGCTCAGAGGTAGAATACCCTTGGGTTCAATTCCCAGTACCACAAAAAAAAAAAAGGCTAGAACTGTCACGTGCATCATGACAAAAGCCAATCAACAAATCCTAGGCAGATCAAAGATAGAGACATGAAAAGATAAACTCTAAAATCACTAGAAGAAAATGCTTGAAATAATTGCATGACCTATACCAGAGGTTTCTACAAAATGTTTTAACAGAAAAAAAATTTAATAAGCTAAATAGATCAAAATTTAAAATTTTAAGCGATACTTTGGGCAAAATTAAAAGCAACAGTGTGTTAGTCAACTTCTCATTGCATTGATGAAATACCTGACAGAGATAACTTAACAGGAGGAAGGCTGTATTTTGACTCATGGGTTCAGAGGTTTCAGTCCACGAAGGAAAGGGGGGGAGGAAGAAGAGGAGGAAGAGGAGCAGCGAGGAACAAGAAGTACCCTTCCAGGGCACACCCCCAGTGACCTACTTCCTCCAACCATGCCCCACTGCTACAGTTTCTACCACCTCCCCGTAGTCCATTCAGCCATCAGTGGGTTAATTCACCGATGAGGTCAGAGCCCTCTGGATCCAATCACTTCCCCCAAGTCCCACCTCTGAACAGGCTGCCTCAGGGACCCTGCCTTCAACACCTGAGCCTTTGGGGGATTCTCCAGTCAAACCATATAAAAAACAGATTAGGAGAGAAAATGCTTTCAGTCCATTAAACCAGTGAAAATGAATATCCACAGTCTCTACAAATCATTAAGATAAATGAAGCAAATACAAATAGAGGCAAAGGATAGGAGACAGTAGTTCACGGACTGTACTTCACCCTGAAGAGGTACTCTCCATAGGAAGAAGTATTCACCGTCACTGGGGATCGGGAAGTACAAATTAAAACGAGGACATGAAATTGTATAATAGCAAATGTCGGTGAGAATGCAAAAAAAAAATGTTAAATACAAACTTGAAACCTTGCAGGGGGAACTGCAACTTAGCACAGCGCCCTGGGAGAGAAATTTGGCAATGTCTGGTGAAACTTCAACCTAGTAATTATTTTTAGGCTTATTAAGGAAATTTTCTCATGGGCATTCATGAAAGTATGCATGAGGAGTTTTTAACAGCCTTGTTAATAATAGCAATGAATCAGGAAGAACATAAATGTTTATCAAAAACTGATGTTCAAATAAATTTTGGCATATCTATATACTGTATTACTACTCCAACTGTCAAAACAAGTTAACTAAATTGACGTATATCGATATGGATAGCTACCAAAAAACAAATCATGAGTGAAAGAAGTTGTAGAAAGATTTATTCAGAATATGCACTCTAACAGCATGTACGTACATTTAAAAACATACGAAGCAACCTATTTATAGTGGTTCCTCATTATCTGCCAGAGCTTAGTTTCAGGGACCCCAGGGACGAAAATCCTTGGATACTCAAGCCTCTTATATAAAATTGCATAGTATTTGCATAAACCTACACACATCCTCTAGTGTACTTCATATAATTTCTAGATTACTTATAATACCTGATGCAATGTTAAGTGCTATGTAAATCATTATTACATTGTAGTGTTGAGGCAATCATGATAAGAAAAGAAAGTCGGTATGTGTTAAGTACAGGGGTCATTGTTTTAAATATTTTTCATCTACAACTGGTTGAATCTGACAATGTGAAACCCACAGACAGGGAAGTCTGCCTGTAGTTTATGGGTGGACATGATGTCAGAGGGCGCTCTCCAAAGTACGACAATGTTTGCTCCTGGAGAAAGAGGGTGATGATATTGGGGAGGAATTCAAATTTGTCTTGTGTTTTTTTTTTTAATATATCTAAAATCATATGGTAAGACCTGTATTTATTTGTTATGGATGGCAGTTGCATTCTTATTTGTTAAAGTATCCTCTATATTTTCTTAATCTTTCATCTTTCTGAATTTAAAAAAATGGCAGGAAGGAATTTTTTTAAATGTATGGCTATTTTTAAAATATATTTTTTTTACATTTTTGCTTTTTTTAAGGTCCACAAGCATAGAATAAGTACAAAAATGGCAAACAAGGAAAGCCCGTCTACACCCATCCAATATCTGCTCAACCATTTGTTCTATGAAACTCAATCATGGGGCCCAACCCTCCTTTTTGGGAATTCAGAGTATTACCTGGGGAAACCTCTCCCACTCCCAACTCCCTCCTCCAAATAAGCAATTTCTTCCATTAAGCAAAAAACTGGGCCCCTGAGAGGAGACAGAATGGGATCCGGGGAATGGCAGGTTAAGATGTTCTGATGAATTGCTGTTTCATCAGCGTGAGTTCACTCAGCTCGTGTGTTTTGTGTGTGTTAGAAAGGGGTTTCCAATAAATTATTCAGGAGAAAGCATCTTGCCTTTCCAGAAAGGGCCGCAGGTTGGAAGCAGACCTATAAACATAATCATATATAGTCCTGTAGAAGCGGTATGAGAGTCCGCATCTAATTGGTGCTGTGACCAGGCCTGGGGCGAAAAGCCTGTTTAAATGCAATCAATATTCACAAGGTAAGATGACAAGGGTTGCACACAGCAGAACTAGGCAAGATATAGATTTCCACTTACAAGTCAGCACGGAGCTAATAATTCACCCAGATCGACCTGCACCGGGTGAAGCATAGCTTGAGAAAGCCTGGACTTTTCACCGGGCCCCCCAGAGGACACGCACACACGCATCGAGGGGAGGGAGGAAGAGGAAACAGGCCCTGGAAAAGAGACTTCGAGGGGGCCGGGAGTATGTCATCAATTTACAGAGGTCCAGAGAGGAAAGAGCTTGTCAGTGTTGAAACCAAATAGAAAATCTTTTTTCTTTTAAAGTCAATGCTCAGGAAGATTTCTCTGCTCTTTGTCTAGCTCTCCACAGAGCCAATAGTGAGGTCTCTCCGGCATCCCCAAGCCCTCAGAATTTTATGTAAGATTGAGATAAAGTGCCAGAAGCCTTCCCTGCGCCATCTGTGTCACTGACCTAGGATTTAGGAGGCGAGAATTCCAGGCCCACCTCTGCCATTAACAAAAGAGATTCCTAACCTGAGCCTCTGGAGCTCAATCTTCCCACCAGTAAAATGGGATGATAATGCCCACCCTCACTACTCCTCTACTATAACCTGAAGCTCTTTTAGTTAAAAAATATATTAGAAGCCAGGCACGGTACACATGCCTGTAATCCCAGTACTTGGGAGGCTGAGACAGGAGGATCATAGGTTTGAGGCCAGCTTCAGCAACTTAGTGAGACTTTCAGCAACTTAGGGAGATCCTGTTTCAGAATAAAAAATAAAATAGGGTTGGGTGTGTAACTCAGAGGTAGAATACCCCTGGGTTCAATCCCCAGTACCACACACACACACACACACACACACACACACACACTACATATATATAGTGTATAATATATATACTATATATGATATATATAATAAAACAAATATAATAAGTACTCAACTTAATGCCAATGATACATACTTTTCTTGGCTTTGGAAGTTTGGAGCAAAAACAGAGACACAAGTGCTTTTTCAACAATTAATCCATTAACTACAAGCCACTGGACTGGCCACATCATAGATCTATGAAAAAATATTCTTTTCAAAGAAGAAACCAAAGTGACGTGGGGGGTAAAGTTTGCACAAAAGCAAACAAGATCTCCTGGAGCCAGGTGTTTGACAAGCTCTGATCTCTACTGGATAACTAAAAAAACAAAAAAAAAAAATCCAAGGAAGAACAAAACTGAAATTCAGACATCCATTTTGAAGGAGCCACAGATAAATAGAACTGCTTAGACGTGTGAATGGTTGGACTGTTATAATGATGTTCAATAAATACTGGTCAAATTAGTGAGTTTTATAATTTGGGAATGCATATAGAGGGAAAGAATGATTTTAAAGATAGCCAAGAGGCCGGGCGTGGTGGCGCACGCTTGTAATCCCAGTACTTTGGGAGGCGGAGACCGGAGGATCCGGGTTCGCGGCCAACCTCAGCTCTCTCACTCTCTCTCTCTCTCTCGCTCTCTCTCTCTCTCTACATAGTGAGGCCCTCCGCAACTTCATGAGACCCGGTTTCAAAATAAAGTATAAAAAATAGGGCCAGGGGTGTAGCGCAGAGGTAGAACGCCCCTGGGTTCAATCCCTGGTACAAAAAATAAATAAATAAATAAATAAAAATAAAGATGGCCAAGGATATCAGAACTTTCAATAAAGCACCAGGACTGTGTTTTTTTTTTTCTGCTGCCGTTGTTGTTGTTATTGTTCTTCACCTATTCTCACCTATTTCACCTATTTTACCAAATCGAATGCAGTGCTTATTTCCTGAAAATTAATTTATGTTTGAAATTAGAAGGCTCTACACAAAATGTACACTTGAAACAGGCCCCATCCTCCTCTCACCTCCATGCTTATATCCAATCAACAAGATTAGAGACTTTCTCTCTATAGTGGACTGAATAGTGGTCCCCAAAAAGATACAGCCGTATCCTAGTCCCCAGAACCTGTGAATAGGACTTTACCACAGGTAAAGATGTAATTACAGTCACAACCTTAAGAGAAGCTTCTCCTGGATTATGCAGATGGGCCCCACCAGCCTTATCCTAATCATCTATCCTTAAAAAGAAAGACTGCAAGCCGGGCGTGGTGTCACACACTTGTAATCCCAGTACTTTGGGAGGCGGAGACCGGAGGATCAGGGTTCGCAGCCAGCCTCAGCTCTCTCTCTCTCTCTCTCTCTCTCTCTCTCTCCCTGTCTCTCTCTCTCTCTCTCTCTCTCTCTCTCTCTCTCTCTCTCTCCCTCTCTACTTAGTGAGGCCCTCCACAACTTCGTGAGACCCGGTTTCAAAATAAAGTATAAAAAAAATCGGGCCGGGGGTGTAGCATGGAGATAGAACACCTCTGGGTTCAATCCCCGGTACCGCAAAAAAAAAAAAGAAAGACTAAAAAGGCAGTCTGGGGACCACCACAGGACAGGATGCAGTGTGACCACACAAGCAGAGACTTAGTGACGTGGCCTCGTGCCCCAGAAGCTGGGAGAGGTATGCCGGCTTCTCTCCTAGAGTCTTGGAGGAAGTGTCGCCCTGCTGACATCTGATTTCAGACTCCCAGCCTCCAGGACTGTGAGAGAAGAAAGGCGTAGGGTTTAAGCCACCCAGGTCATGGTCATTCGCTAAGCTGCCACAGGAAACGATTATACCCTCCTTTCACTACCCTGCTCCCTCCCTTGTCTGTGCCCAGTTGCCTCGCTGGAAAGATGGTCATCTGGTCTGGTTGGCATCTCAGGGACAGCAGATCTGGCACTCACAGTCCATGGGTCTGGCCAGGGCTGCTTTGACATGTCCACCTGCGCCAACCCTGGCATCCACCTTAGCTCATCCTGCCGCTGGACCCCTGGAGATATGCGTTGTTTGCTGCCTTCAGACACTTTCAAGCATAAGAGAGGAGTAAAGCAAAGAGGCTGAGTTGATGGTGCCCACATGTCACGTCACTGCTGCCTCAGAGGAGCTCCAGGTGCCAGGATTCCTGCCATTTGGAGCTCCGTGAAAGACAAGGTTGGCTCTGATTGGGTGATAGCCTTGTCTGGTAGACTGATAGACAGTGTCGTCTGTCTGTCTATCATCTCAGCTGGTCCCTTCTTGAGCACAGCCTACAGCTCAAGCCTCCCACAAGACTGGCAGGCAAAGTGTTCCCAGCAGAACAGAATGGCTTGGTGACAGTGTTCCCTGAGAACGGATGCCCGGGGGAAAAAAGATGTTGCAGTGATGCCCACAGCCTCCACTCAACGGGCACAATTCTGCCATAGCTGGGGAAACAGTGTACTGAATCCCCGCTGAAGTTATTTCAGGTCTCTGGCAAATGGGGTTGAAAGCCCAGGCTGTTGCTGTCAGATGGCACAGAACCCTTTTCTGAACATGCATGGAGCATGTGTGGGTGTCAGCCACCTTGTGAGACATAAAACCAGTGGAGTTGACTCATTTTGAGTAAAATGAGTTGATTCATTTTACAGATACAGAAAATGATGTGTAAACGATTATATACTAGCCGGGTGTGGTGGTGCATGCCTGTAATCCCAGTATCTGGGAGGCTGAGACAGGAGGATCACAGGTTTGAGGCCAGCCTCAGCAATTTGGCGAGACTCTCGGCAACTTAGCAAGACCCTGTTTCAATATAAAAATTAAAACAGAGCCGGAGGTGTAGCTCAGAGGTAGAATGCCCTTTGGTTCAGCCTTCAGTACCAGAAGAAAAAAGAGAGAGAGAGATTATATATTGGGATTTATTAACTGATTGTTTATATTTGTTTTTTTGTTTTTTGTTTTTTGTGGATTTTTTTTTTTTTGCGGTACCGGGGATTGAACCCAGGGGCGTTCTACCTCCGCGCTACCCCAGCCCTATTTTTTATGCTTTATTTTGAAACCGGGTCTCACGAAGTTGCGGAGGGCCTCACTAAGTAGGGAGACAGAGAGAGACAGAGAGAGACAGAGAGAGAGAGAGAGAGAGAGGGAGCAAGCTGAGGCTGGCCGCGAACCCGGATCCTCTGGTCTCCACCTCCCAAAGTACTGGGATTACAAGCATGTGCCACCACGCCCGGCTATATTTGTTTATATCCAGTCATTTCCTTGATAATCTGTAAGGCATATCAATAGAGTACAAAAATAGTGCCAAAAAGGGGGAAAAGTAATAAATATAAATGAGAAATACAGTGAAATAGGGTTGAGAACATCAAAAGGACCCACATACTTACTATGATGAGCCAACAAATTTCATAGTAATGTGACAGAGAAAACGTAAGTGATTTACAGTCCATGACATGAAAAGAAAAAGAAGCCATCCCTGGAAAAAATGACGTATGTCTTTATACTAAAGTGAAGTGGACACTGTTATTATGTGATACAATGAGAACCCTCAACAGCCTCTCCACAGTGGACCCAAGAGATTCAGGGGTACTTCATTCTCCCGAGAGTTCATGGAGAGCCATGAGATTGCACTGGGAATAAATGGCGAGGGAGCCATCAAAGTAGGTTCTGGGCTCCCAGTCCCTGATTCCCAGGACATACAGTGTCTTCCCCGTTGCTAACAAGGCTAGATGATGTGAAGCAAGACAGGGAAATGTTTCACTAGGGAAAATGACTTTTCTCACCAGGACCAAAGTCTGAAGATGGGATGGGGCTAAAATTTCAGCCTCAGTGTCTAAGCCCCATGATTGTCAAGGAAAGATGGAGGAAGAACCATTCCACGCTGAAGGAGAATACAGGGACCTGACCTTTCAAGGCGCACAGGATTCTGGCTACAAAGATATGATTGAGGCAATTGATAAAACTCGAGTGTGGTCTGAGCACCGTGTTAACATTCTGATTTCAATGGTTGTGGTGTGGTTCTGTAGGAGAAGTCACTTGTTTGTAGGAAGGACACTCAAGAATGCTCAGGATTGATGGAACATCTGGTCAACCCTTTACTGTCAGTTGGGTTAGAAAAAAAAATCATTTTAACTGTACTTTCAACTTTTTTTAAGATACTTTCAACTTTTTGATAAGATTATTTCAAAAAATTTTAACCAATCTTTAAAATTTAGTTCAAAAAACACTCACAAAATGAATAAACTCAATCAGACTTGGCCGAAAGCAAATGTCTTAGGACCAGTTGGTGCAGGTAATGGAGACACTGAAGGAGAAAGTTCTGTCACAAAGGCCTGGTTTTAATCATCTAAAGGAAACAGAGGCAGGAAGCCAATGTTATTCTCCGTGTGTGTGTATGTGTGTGTGTGTGTATGTGTGTGTGTGTGTGTGTGTGTATGTGTTACTAGGAATTGAACCCAGGGGTATCCTACCTCTGAGCTATACCCCCAGCCCTTTTTACTTTTTATTTTGAAACAGGGTCTCTTAGGTTGCTGAACATTCTCACTACGTTGCTGAGCATCTTGCTATGCTGCTGAGGTTGGCCTTGAACATGCAATCCTCCTGTCTCAGCCTTCCAAGAACTGGGATTACAGGCATGCAACACCATGCCCAGCGTTATTCTCTATTTTGAGATGAGCCCTGCATTTAACAAATTTAAAGTGGGTCAGTGACTACAAGGAGAGGAGCATCGTGTCATTCTCTAGGTCTCAGGGATTTCAGCAAGTTTAGTAATGAGCACTCCAGCCAAAGTCACATCAGCTGTGCTAGTATCCAGCACTATGGCCTATCAATTCAGCTGCCTTTTTTTTTTTTTTTGCAATACAGGGGATTGCACCTAGGGCCTCACGCATGCCAGGCAAGTGCTCCACCACTGAGCTATGACCCCAGCCCCGCAACCTGTTCCTTCCTGAGCAGTGAGGCAAAAGAGGCAGACATTTGTAGAGGCAGAATTTTAAATTGTCTCTAGAACGTAAAGGAAGGATCCCAGCTTGAGCCGCAGCCTCTAGAGATCCGATGGGTAGAGGGTTGGTAGATGAGCCTTCTGATAGTCAACTGAATGGAGAAGCCACCTGGGAGAAAATTGCAAAAGCTGATTCCAAGGCCCTGATCAGCTCAGGAGAGGGGGATATATTCTGAGCAGGGCCACCTATGTGTCACTTTTGATGGGCCATCAGCCTGGGTCCCCATTGACTCTTGCCTCTAAGGAAGGGATGTTGCGATCAAGAGACCAATTAACACCGGCCAGCCTGGCTTGGTTTGGAATCAGGAAAGACGCCTTCTCTCTGACCAAGACATGTTCCTCTCTCCACCTACATGCCATTATGTATTCATTGGAGCCGTTCCACCTTTCCCTGACTGGGCCTGCAACTTCTGCATAATTCTAGGTGCTTGCTGATTATAGCTACTGGCCATGGGGAAGGACACAAATGTGCAACTGTCAAGCCGAGTGACTCATGACCCAGCCATGCTCAAGGACAAGAGGGAAAGGGCCTTCCTGGGCCAGGCACCAGCGTCTCAATGGCATGCTAATGTCTCCTCTTGCCTGATCAGGTTGCATTCCCTGACACAGGATGTGGGGAGTCAGAGCTTTGCACAGGGATGGAAGTGGGGAGCGGAGGCATACTGAAGGCAGCTTACCTCTTTCTTTCATGATCTCTGTACAGAATGTTCACAATACAGCCTTGCTCGTGCCCTGCCTGGCATGATGTTTGCCCTGATTTTGTAGAAGAGTCAAATCTACTAGCAATCTGCTGCTCAGAATGGTCTGGATCCTCTGTTCTCAAGATGACAAAGAGCCATTGTGGTTGCCTGGAGACAGATCCTAGCCTGGGCCTTAAAACATCAGACCCTCAACTTTGTCTTTGGCACCCCCAGTGCAGATGTCAGCAGCCTTATGATGGGGGCATTTACCAGTCCTTATGATGAGGGGCATTTATTTCCAACAATCGCTTTAGTGAGTTATCATAAATGGGGTGATTTCAAATAACAAAAAAAAATTCATTCTCCTACGGTTCTGGAGGTCAGAAGTCCAAAATCAGTATCACCAGACCAATAGCAAGATGTGAGCAGGGTCACTCTCCCTCCAAAGGCTCTAGTGGATGCAATTCTCACTTCTTCCCACTTCCGATGGCTGCTGGTACTCCTGGACTTACGGCTGCATCATTCCAGTTTTTAATTCCAGCATCTTCAAATCCCTCTCTGTTCTATCTTCATGTAGCCTTCACCTCTGTGTGTGTCAAATTTCCCTTAGCCTCTCTTGTATGAGGTTACATATCACTGTATTTTGACCCCACCTGGGTAATCCAAGATAATCTCATCTCAAAACCCTTAATCACATCTGCAAAGATCCATTTCCAAAGAAAGTAAGATTTATGGATTCCAGGGAATAGGACCTGATTTTTGGGAGGAGGGCAATTGTTCAGTCAACAAGATATGAGAGTGAGCACTCTGATGGGGATATACTTGCCACTGGGCAGTAACAAAAGAGGAGTCTTTGACCAGCATCAGCCATACACCTGCCACCTTCAACATAAGCAAACCAGGAAACACGAGCAGCCTGCAGAAGCACAAGAAGGATACTGACAGGTGTCTCATGATACTCATATGCACAAAAGATACCCTCTGGGGTTTCACCTTTCTACTGGTAAGTGATCTAAGAGTGACTACATTCAGCCAGGTGTGGTGGAGTATGCCTGTAATCCCAGTACTTGGGAGGCTGAGACAGGAGGATTGCAGGCTTGCAACCAGCCCCAGCAATTTAGCAAGACCCTCTGCAACTTAGTGAAACCATGTCTCAAAATAAAATAGGGCTGGGGATGGAGCTCAGAAGTAGAATTGCCCTGGATTCAATTCCCAGTACCACAAGAAAAAAAATGAGAGTGGCTAGATTCCACCCATGGGCTGAGTGGGGGCAGAGAATGACCATCTGGCGATTACTGCTAGCATCACCTTCTTCATAACCTCCAGGCAGATGTGGTCCAAGAAAGGACAGTGGGAGACCCAACTCAACTCAAGCTTCTTTTTGGTTGTCATATTTTTAAATTCCTGGCAAGATCAGCAACCTGTCCCTCTCAAATGGTTAACCAACAGCATAACTCTTGGACTCGGCCCCCTCCTCTCTAAAGGAGCAGCTGGTAGAATGTTTTAGAACTTTAGATTTCATACCCTCGTGAAACCCAAAATGCTTTTTGGAGTCTGTATATCACTGCCAACTCTTCTTCTGGCCAAATTACAGGAAATATCACCATCATTTCATAAAAGTGAGGCCTTTGGGTCTTTAAATAGTAGGAAAGATTAAGTCTCCCTTCCCCAAACAGAACCCCTAGCAAATGTACAGACATGCAGTGTTATAGTGATAGAAGTATTTTGGGCTTGGGTCTGCTGGAGGCAGGAGGCAGGAACAGGGCATTTAGAGGAGGGCTAAGAAAAGGCTTCTGTTCCAATGAAAAGGATGCCAGGAAATTGCTTTGATTACCCGAGGAAAGCCAACAAGTCCCGGTCACCAAAGGAGGGTCTCCACACCCCTTGAAAGTTGAGTTCTCCTGTAACCCATAATTCACTACTGGCCCCAGTTGGCCAAATCAAATAATTGGGATACTCCTTGGAAAGAAGTAAAAAGAAATTTTATTGAGCAAGTGAGAAAAAGTCAGTGAACTTGGCCTTGAGGTGAGTTGCCTGGACTTGCTGGTATCAGCTCTTTATTCCTATGGTCGGTAAACTAATAACTAATAATGTTATTTCTTAACAGGGAGAGAAGGAGAAGAAAAACAGATGCTCGTTATAAAATAAGCCACCTGCTAGTTGAGCCTCAAGATCATAATTAATGCAAGAAATGGACTCCGGCTACATTTTAAATGTCACCAGATAGCAGTTGGAGGAGGTCCCCCAGAAGGAGAAAGGATCCCAGCTCAGCCCTGGCAGGTTCTTGACTTATGCCATGGTAAAGGTCTCTGGGGCATGTCCAAGAGGCACAAACAAAAGTTTATTCAGGAAAACAAGCAATAGAGCAAAACACACACTCAAAGGGAAAAGGGGTGCCAGCACTCGAGAGAGAGAGACGTACTTTTGGGGTCTCAGGCTCTTCTATTTAAACCTTGTAATTAGTGACCATGGGAAGTGTGGGGGTGACATCAGCCAGGGGAGCTCAGTTCTCTTAGTCATGGAGCAGAGCGGGTCACAGTGGTCTTGTTCTTTTAGGATCCGTAGGTTGACATCATCCAGTCAATAGATAATGTTTGGACGCATATCATAAGCCTCTAACAGTATTTTCCCTTGGCTTTAGTCTAAACAAAATGCACTGTGTCAACTAGCAAGATATGTAGACATTAATCATCTAGACTCATAGTGCTCTAAGATTCAAGAGCCTTTTAAGAATTCAGGCCTGGAGGAACACAGACTTGACAGTAAAGGTGAGGGTGATCATGGAGCTTCCTAAATTTTAAGTTATGGCTTCTTTTCCCCTCCCTATAGGTCTCCTTTCTACCTATCCTCGTTTCTGCTATCCTATATCACTCCCATCCCCAGCTCACTCCCCCCCTTTTCCTTTACCACCAGTTTCCCTCCCCTCATGATAAAGAACCTCCTGAGCCAATAAGATCAATTATAGGATGGACAGCAGTTCTATCTTTCTTGGGAAGAGGAATGCAATTGGCTCAGGTGTTCAGGGTCTAAAATAGCCCACAAAGCCCCAGGTAGACATGGGGTCAGGAAAGTGGTCAAGTCTCTGGGTGATGGGGTCAGCCCATCCTCTCCCTATTTCTGGGATCAGCGTAGACCACGGGAGATAGTGATGCAAGTGAGCAGATATAGAATGGCTACAAACAAGCATCACACTGGTGCCTAGGGCAGGAATCACAATAGGGAACTCAGGCCAGCAGCACATTCCCAAATCCAGTGGCATGCTGGGGCCGGGGCTCAGCTGCAGCATGGTGCAGCCCTCCCCACTCTCTCTGGTTGCTATAGAAGTCAGAGACTGGAAGCCTGAGCCCCAGACTCTGGGGATGGACTAGACAAATGAAAGAGCCAAGATGGAGCTGAGAAAAAAAAAAAGAGGGCCCACGTTAATGGATGATGTAATGTATAGCACATCCCATATGTGCTATACATTACATAATGTGATAAGGGAACCATATCACATTCTGCTAATATGTATTAAATTATTTTTTCTCTTCTTACCATGGACTGGCTAACAACAAAAAAAAGCCCAGTGATGGACATTTAGAAACAATAGAACTAACGACTCCTCTTGTTGTTGGCCAATGTCACACTGTGATCCTACAAATCCCTCACTTGGCAAGATCAAGGCTGCGTTGTTATTATGTTCTGGATGGCTGTTTATAATTGCGGCCTAATCATCAAGAGAGTTTACACTGCAGAAGGGGATCATCCGCCACCCATTCAACACAAGGCTACAGTTCAGATGTTTGCACCATTTCTGCCAAAGCACCCTGCAGACCTCACCTTCCCCTCCCCGTCTCCTCCCTCGTAGGAGAATTGACAGAGGCTAGGCCACTCTTAGCTGAGGCTCTCCCAGGGAACTTCCAGATCAAGGTTTTATTGGCTAGAGAGTACAGCCCTGACTGCCACAGCTGAAACTATCTGATAATCCTACAAACAAGACAGCTGCGCCCTGATATCGCCTCCTTGCTGGTACAGATGTTGAAGGCAAAACTCCCTCCTCTTCTCTTGACCAGCTGCCCTCCCTAAGGCTCTCTGCCTTTGTTCCATCCTCCATCCTCCCTTGGATGGCTGCCCATCCAAGTTCAAAATCCTTTACAGTCTGACCTAATTCCTGTTCCTCCATCGCTGTCTGCATCATATCCTGTACCCAAACTAGGTAGAATTAATCCCCATCCCCCCAAAACATGCCACTCATATGGATCTGCACATGTGCTTCCTTCTGCTCTTCCCTTTGACCAACACTGATTCAACCTTCAAGCCCAAGTCCAAATCGCACCTCCTCCATGCTGTCTCCCCTCTGGGTTCCAGTTTCACCCTATTCTTGCTTTCAGCTCACTAATCACACCATCTTATCAATGCATTCTACCTTATTATAAATTCATTCTTTGTGAATTCTTGAGCCCCTCAAGGACAAGTGTATCACATGTTTCTAATGTCTACAGGAAACCCTTCAATAAAAGGTACAGTACAAATCCAGTCAAAGGATCACTTTTTAATGGACTGGCCTTTCAGTAACACATTACCATTTACAAAGGGCTTCCCTGCCCAGCCTGTAACATGGCTAAGGATGACACTTATCCTGGTTTTTTGTTGTTGTTGTTCTGAGACAGTCACTTTCAGCTTTCAAGGACGTCTCAAGGGCTTCGATCATTCCACGGATCCATAAATGTCATATCTACTTGGCCCTGCTGTGTGCTTAGGACTGAGCTAGTTGGTGCAGGGAATTAAAAGAAACACCTTGACATGGAAAGATTTGCACCCTAGGACTCACATAAGCAAAAGAGTGAAAGACACAAGTCCTTGGCAAATCACTTTCCAAAGGGAGGAGCAGTGCCTTAAAATTTTCAAGTTCTAATATATCAGTGGGTTGTAGTCACTTTCATGAAACATGACTAAAATTTTGAAATGAGTGGAATGGCATGTGATGGAATAGGTCAGGATAGGATAGCATAGCATGGTGTTGTGCAGAATAGAAAAGAGATGTAGTGCATCCAAAAATTAAGAGTAAGTATTGCATGAGTGTTTGAGTCATGGTGTCTGATGGGTTTCTTATTATGGGTAATAGCCAAGACATTCCAAAGCCATTGTCCTAGGACCTGGAGGTCAGCAGGGACTAGGGCAATGAGAGAATTGACTAAAGTGCCTTATATAAGAAATTTGCTCCCTAAAAGAATACACAAGAAACCAGGTGTGGTGGTGCATGCCTGTAATCCAGCAACTCAAGAGGCTGAAGCAGGAGGATCACAAGTTTGAGGCCAGCCTGAGCAACTTAGACTCTGTCTCAAAATAAAAAATTAAAAGGGTTAGGAATGTGTCTCTGTGGTAGAATGCCCTGGGTTCAATCCCCAGTTCCACACATGCAAACACACACACACACACACACACACACACACACA
>PVJS01021275.1:0-12489 GCA_004027185.1 Glis glis
TCTCTCTCTCTCTCTCTACTTAGTGAGGCCCTCTGCAACTTCGGGAGACCCGGTTTAAAAAATAAATAAAAGTATAAAAAAATAGGGCCGGGGGTGTAGCGCAGAGGTAGAACGCCCCTGGGTTCAATCCCCAGTACTGTGCAAAAAAAAAAAAGTTTCTGGAGAAGGTGTAGTCGAATCTGGAAGAAGCGACCTGTTGGGGTTGTCTGCCCCTCCTATGAGAAAGCATGCAAAGACCTGGGTGTAACACCTCTGTGGGGTCAACAGCTTGTTTACTCTACTTTATGTGGAGAAAATTGGAACTTAGGAAGGCCACATGACTTTGGGTTTCAGGACTGTCACCCCAACTAGGAGGTGGAGTGGAGAGTGGAGATTCCAGTCCATCAAAGAGGAAGTGATTGAGGGTTTGGTAAGGAATCTTCCCTGGGCCAGGGCCCTGGGGTAGAAGGAGAGGCCCAGAGAAAAGGAAGGAGTTCACAGGGAGGAGGAGGAAGGAAATGACAAGAAGAAATATGAATGAAGAAAGGAGAGAAGGGAAGTCATGAAGGATCATGTGGGTGGTTCCCATTGTTGAGAGTTCCAGACCGGAAGTGAATACAGCCGGCACATGAACCCTGTGACCAGGAAACACAATTTGCTTTTGCTTTTTTTGGTTTGTTTCTTTGTTCATTTGTTTGTTGGTTTGGTTTGGCTTGGTTCTGGGGATGGAACTCAGGGGCATTCAACCTCTGAACTACACCCCCAGCCCTTTTTTATATTTTATTTTGAAACAGGGTCTTGCTATGTTGCTGAGGCTGGCCTCAAACCTATGATCTTCCTTGTCTCAGCCTCCCAAGTACTGGGATTATAGGCATGCGCCACCACACGTAGCCTGGCAAATGCAATTTGTAATAACAGTCCTTTCTCTTACTTTGCACACTCTTGCCTTCTAAGGAAGGCAGGTCCTGTGGAGGATTTTTTGTTGGTTAAGCAGCTGAGAGTAGATGGATAGGAGATAAACATGCTGGGATGGGTGGGGGAGGGGAGAAGGAGATGGAAAGAGGAGAAGAGAAGAGACAGTCAAGACCAGGGAAGGGGAGGTGCTAGAGCGGAGGTGGGCAGCAACCAAAGACCTTTGGAAGCAGAGAAGAATTACCCAAAGGACATTTGCATTAAAATGTGCTCTGTGGTATGGGATTTAACCCTCCTCTCCATCTTCCCACAGAGTCTATAACAAAATCTCTGTTTTCTGGAATTTGTTTGGCCTTTGAGGGATGCAATAGAGAGCTACGTGTTCATTCAACATGGCGTATAGAAAGAGGAGAAAATTCCATGGGGACCTGGGTTATATAAGAGTGGGAGGAATGGGCTTTAAATTTGAGAAAAAGGAAAATGCTTGGAATAGGTAATGAGGTCCATGGAATACATTGCAAATTGCCCACAGGGAGAGCTGTCGGGATTGCAAATATCCCCTTAGCATTGCAGCACAAGCTGATGTCTTATAAGGATATCTAGCTGGGCATTGATACTACCAAAACATGTCTTCCAAGTGTGCTCAGACAGCCTGAGCCTGGATGTGACAGCTAATGTTGGGTACAGGAAAGGAAGGCCAGCCCCTACAGGTCCTTGGGGTGAAGGAGTGAACCTAGAGGAAGAGTAGATGTGCCTTACTTCTAAGGAAACTGGGTTGTGCCCGGGGTTTTTGATCTGCTATTCAAGTCAAACTGGAGTATTAGTTTCCTATTGTCGCTATAACAATAGTAGCAACTTAGTGGCTTAAACAACACCAATTTATCATCTTAAACTTCTTCTGGAAGTCAGAAGTTCCACTGGGCTAACATCAAGGTGTTAGCCGGGCTGTGTTCCTTCTGGAAGCACTAGTTCCCTTGACTTTTCCAGCTTCTAGAAGCCACCTGCATTCCTTGGTTCATGCCCCTTCTTCCGCTTTCCCTTTGCCTCCTTCTTAGCAGGACCCGTGTGCTTACATCTGACCCACCTACATGACCCAGGATAATCTCCCATCTCAAGATTCTTCACATTTTTACAGTTCCATTTGCCACATAAGGTCACCTAGTCTAAGGCTCCAGGTATTAGGACATGGATGTCTTTGGGGAACTTTATTCTGCCCATAAAGACCAGCTGCCTACCTACAACAGCCTAGGATCATTTCTTTGGGGTTATTTGCTCTTTAGCCACAAATCATTGGAACAGAGTTATCCATTCCGGCTCAGCCATTCCTGGCTGGTACAGTGTTCCATAGGGGTTTCAGAGTTGCCACGTTCAAGTCCCTATGATGAGTCGGGGCAGTGGGGCTCCTTCTGGGAACAGGTATTAGTGACTGACTCCCTCCCTCCATACTATCTCCAAAGGAGAAAAATAACAGCAATGAACTGCCAGTTCAGCATGTTTTCCAAAACTACCACTACATCAGTTTTGCCAAGATACATCATCAAGTTGGCATCACAGTGAATGGTAATTTTTGGCGGATTTGTTGGTTACCTATCAATTTTTACAGATACCTTGGCTTTCCTCATCTTTGTGATTGATTCTAGCTTTTTAATTTCCTGCTCAAATTCTTTTCTGTTTCACAAAGCTGTCCAGGAGGTGGTAGGGAGCCCTTCATTTTGGTCTCTGCTGGATTCCTTGGCTCCTCATCAATGAAGATATCATGGACTCAATTGTGCCCCGCCTCCTCCTAGAAATACCCACATGTTAGTCAGACGTGGTCGTATGTACATGTAATCCCAGTACATGTGAGCTTGAGACAGGAGGATCACAGGTTCACAGCCAGCCTCATCAACTTAGCAAGACCCTCCACAACTTAGTGAGACCCTGTTTCAAAATAAAAAAAAAATTTAAAAAGATAGAACGGGGGTGTAGCTCAGAGGTACAATGCCCCTGGGTTTAATCTCCAGTGCTACAAAAAGAAAAAAAAATCCCTGTGTTCCTGTGTTGAACCCTTAATCCTCAGTGTCTTGGAATGTGACTATATTTAGAGATGGGGCCTTTATAGGTTCAACGGGGCCCTAATTCAGTATAAGTGGCATCCTTACAAGAAGAGAAAGAAACACCAGGGATGCAAAGACACAGACAGGGTATGACCAGCTGTGGACATCGAAAGCCAACAAGAGAGACCTCAGGAGAAACCAGTTCCGCTGACATCTTGACCTTGGACTTTGAGCCTCCAGAACCTCAACAAAAGAAATGCCTGTTGTTTAAGCACCCAGTCTACAGAAGCATTTTCTTGGGGCAGCCCTAGCAAACTAATACAGAGGGAAACTGTGATCATCAGTTAAGAGTTGAGTGTCTGTCTCCCTACGAACCCCCTACCCTGCTGAGTACATATGCCTCCCATCTCTTCTGATTTCCTGCTACTGTTTTAACAACTTTAATATATCTTGGGTCATTTCTGAGTCCTACAAATGCACTAATTTATTTCTGGAGTATCTCCAGGGCATAAGGATGTGAGGAAGAAAGAATTGGTACCCTTTGAGGAATTTCAGGAGGGAACAAAACCAAGATGGCTCAAAGTTCTCAATCTGAATGACCAAAAGGGCAGAGAGAAGCCAGAAGAGCAAGCTCAGGAGGCCAAGGGCAAGTTTGGCTGCAGACATGTTGACTTAGTGCTGATCATAAGAAAATGGAATAGTAGATCTGGGTATAAAATTTGTACAATCAGGGAGTAAGAATAGCAGCGAGATGCATGATTTATTTTACTACTCAACATTTCCTTTCCAAGGGAATATATGAAAACGCAATAAGAAGTTCTGCCTTAGAAAGAGTGTTAGAGGCCAAGCTGAAATATTACAAAAGGGCACACTCTGTATTGCAAGTTCTTCACCCATCCATCTTTCGTATTTCACTAATTTGCACGTCTTCATTTATTAGTTGAGCTGCGGCTGCATGCCAGACCCTGAGCCTACGGCGTACACGCTGCATGTTGGAGATAACTAAAGGAACATCTCATGAATGAGCAAGCTGCTCAAGGTAGAGCACAAAGAGAGAAAAGAGAAAAACATCTTTCCTCTGTGCCAAGAAGGCAATGATCAGCCATAGCAGTAAATATTTGTTAAAGGAATGTGTGAAGCTTTGCCCAAAGTACCAGACTGAACCAGGGAACTGAGAGATATGAAGCTTCTGCAGAGGTCAAAATCCTGAAGGCCAAGTTCAGAATGAAGATAAGGGAGCCAGGCATGGTGACGTACACCTATCTCAGTGCTCGGAAGACTGAGGCAAGAGGATCACCAGTTCAAGGCCAGCCTCAGCAACATAGCAAGACCATCATCAACTTAGCAAGACCCTGTTTCAAAATAAAAAGGGCTGGGGGTGTAGCTTGGAGGTACAATGCCCTTGGGCTCAATCCCCTGTGCCAAAAAAAAAAAAAGACAAGGGTAAAATCTGCAAGGAGGTTCCCCTGGGATTCACCTGCTTTAGCTGAGTAGCAAGAAATCAGAAATATGTTAGTGTCCTCATACAAATTAAACTATAATACCTGTTGCTCTAAACCACTCTAGCACCCCCCACCTGCCCACCTTTCTATCCCTGCATCCCTCTCTTGCTTATGCCTCATAATCAACCAATAACCCGAATTCAAGACACACACAGCTGTTCATTTCAAGGAAGTGACTGAGTTAGAGCCCGGAAACAAAACGTGATGGACAACAGCACTTGTCTACGAAACACAAAGAACTTCCCCCAAAGAAATTCTTCTAGGCCAGGCATGGTGGCGCATGCTTGTAATCCCAGTACTTTGGGAGGGAGGCGGAGACCGGAGGATCCGGGTTCACGGCCAGCCTCAGCTCGCGCACGCTCTCTCTCTCTCCCTGTCTCTCTCTCTCTCTCTCTCTCTCTCTCTCTCTCTCTCTCTCTCTCTCCTTAGTGAGGCCCTCCGCAACTTCGTGAGACCCAGTCTCAAAATAAAGTATAAAATATAGGGCCGGGGGCGTAGTGCGGAGGTAGAACGCCCCTGCGTTCAATCCCCAGTACTGCAAAAAAAAAAAAAAAAGAAATTCTTCTAGAATCATTGTTCATATCATACACAAAATACACGCACATCCCCCAAACAAAGGGATAACTAGTTGCACCCTTTATTGTACAAAAAAATAGTATTTAGAACCAACTGATCCAGCAGTGAGGAGTAGTATTTGTCTACTTGAAGGCAGGGTGCTGGAGTCCCGAGTCCCTTCTTGTGACCTCCTTCTCATCCGTGCAATGACACAAAAGATAGCCCATGGGTGTTCCCCACGGAAGCCAAGGAAGGCTCTGAGGAACCCCAGTTTGAAGATGTCTGTCCTGGAAGGAAGGATGTGAATTCCCGGGCATGGGCATCTTTTATGGAAAGGGGGATGGCCAAGCCCTTGACCCAAGTCATTCTTTGAAATGGAGAGAGAATCAGAGAAAGGCATCAAATGTCACATCCTAGCCGGGCATGGCGGCTCAAGCTTGTAATCCCAGTACTTGGGAGGCTGAGACAGGAGGATCCGGGTTCACGGCCAGCCTCAGCTACTTAGTGAGGCCCTCCGCAACTTAGTGGGACCCTGTTTCAAAATAAAGAATAAAAAATAGGGCTGGGGGTGTAGCTCAGAGGTAGAATGCCCCTGGGTTCAATCCCCAGTACCACAAAAAAAAAGTCACATCCTGACCCAGCTGTACCGAGGTTACACAAGGCCAAGTTGATCCTACGTTCAGCACATGGGCAGACATGGGGCACACAGAGGGACAATATGTGCCTACTCAGCTCACAGGCAACGCAGAGGGCTGGGTTCAGAGAGGGTTGAAAACAGGCTTCCCACGATGCTGGCATTCCCTGGAATGTGGGATTTCCTGTCTATACCTAAGATGCCTACGTGTCGGCAATCACAGAATGAAGACACTTAAGAATCCGAAAAGGTGGGTAAGAGTTTGTGCGTGCAAGGATTTGAAAGGAGAGAAAGGTCTCATTGTAGGAAGATCAACAAGGGATATTCAAACTGACTAATCCGGCCCCGGTCCTGCCTTTGCGTGCGTTGCTTTCTTATCCAGCCCACAAAAGAATGCAACGAGCCACATCTTGCGACAGGCAGCACCCCAGGATGAGGTGCAGCGGGCCTGACTCACCTCCCATGCTGCTCATATTCACCAGCCGCCCCTTGGATTTCCTGAGAAGAGGCAGAAAGGTCTTCGTGACCTCCACCGCTCCAAAGTAGTTCACAGCCATGCATTTCCTGTAGTCATCCATGGGGATGAGCTCCCCGTCCATCGGGAAGCCAAGGATCCCAGCATTGTTGATCACAGCCCACAGTCCTGGGGGCAGAAAGAAATAGCCGTGAGGATGGGCGAGACCCACGGCCTTTCGAGACTTAGGATCTGTGCAGACCACAAACTCAGACAGTCTCCACAAATACCTAAAACCATAACACTTCAACAAAAATTGAAACTTAACTCTCTACAAATACAGATTCAAAAATGCGCTGCGTAGGAACACAGCTGAGTTGCTGCCTTCCTGCAGGAGCTGAGGGTTGCTGGTTTATCTGCAGGTCTCAGATGGTTCCTTGGCAAATATCCTTCTTGGTTATCGTGAACCCTGTTCCACTCGCTGCTCATCTTTGATTTGGGGACTGAAGTTAGGACCCCAGGGAGAGCAGGCAGAAGGCGGGCCCTTCTGGAGGAGGGATGCTGGCCACACAACACTAGAGGATCACACCCTAGAAACTGCTCACCTCGTTCCGTCATGCCTGGACGCTGCTGTGGGCTTTCCAAATCTAAAACTTACTGCTTGAATCTTTAGGGTAGTCAGTCCTGTCCTCTGGGCCTCACGCAAGGGTTCTATAACCAACGTCTCCTTAAATAAGAGGCCATGAAGTCGGATTCGTAAAGGGATGAGCCCAACCCCATCTGCTGGCAAAAGACCAGGCCAGGAAAACTGACTTTCTAGAAAATGACTGCATGTGACTACACGTCCTATAAATTAATTCCCAATAACCAACAACCTATTTGTTCCTCATCTCATTGACTGGATATGTATTGCATATTTACTGCTATCAGTGTTGGAGAGATGGGAAGGGGAGCCTTTACCAAGTGCTAGAACTCTTGGAAGTGCTCTCTGTATAATAATAATTAATTCCTCAGGTACAAAACAAGCCAGGTACTATTATCTCTTTCTGCTGGGAATGTCTACTATAAAGAGGTTGGAGGTTGGAAGTGCCTTAGGACTCCATGGAAAGCGACCAAATGAAGCCAACACAGAGGAGAGCAGAACTCAGCTAATGGCATTGCCCAAGTGCCTGGATCCAGCCATGCCTGAAGCCAACCAGCCTTTTTAAAAAATTATATAAGTAAATGTATTCCCTTTTTGCTTTAGCAAATTGTGAATTATGTCACTTGCATCTGAAAGAATCCTGACAGGCCTTGGGTTCTTGTTCTCAAAGAACCTAGTGGTGGTGAGCAGGAGATGGACAGATAGTTTACATTAGTACAGTACATGCGTTCAGGTACAAGCAAGGCATAATGAGTGTCTGAAAGAAGTGAATAACACAACTTGGGCTACCAGGAAGGTCAGGCAAGAGACGTGTGTGACCCAGGTCTCCTGTGGGACTCAAGTCAGCCACAATGACTTTGTTGAACAACGGCTATAAGTAGTCTAAGGAAAAGGGAGTGGAGGCGAGAGGGAAATTCAAGTAAGAGGAAGCTGGGTGTGCAGAAGTAGGAAACACCACATTCTGTTCTGGAAATCCTTCAGAATTTATTAAGCAGACAAGCAGGTACTGCAGTTTGAGGGTTTGACAGGGGCCTTTATCCTGAGAGCCCTTTTAATCCTTGCTAAGGTGTCTGGATTGTGTTTGGTGGCAGATAAGGAACAGCAGAGCCGGCCAGTGCACTACCAACAAAGCACATCACGGTCCGTCTGCTGTCCTGGCTCCTAGAGGAGCTCAGCACCTGGAGGCCCTTTACATCAATGGGTTTTAGGAGGTGGATAGTGTTGTAAGATGTATGCATTGCAAAGATGACCCCGCACTGGGAAAGTAATGGGGAAGAATGGACAGGTTGCAGGGAAGGCTCTGGGATGCTCAGAGGTGATGAGAGCCTGCAATAAGCCCTCATTTCAAAGAGATGGTGGGAAGGGGCTGGATCGTACATATTGAGGGTATAGAACTGACAGGAGTAAGGGCCAATAAGATGCAAAGATCCAGGGTAAGCTGGGGGTTCCAGAGATTCCCAGGTTGCTGGCTCAAATGACTGGTTAGTTGAACATATCTGCATCCAAGTTATGACATGCAGGAGAACAAACGAGTTTGCATCAGGGGAAAAAGACAAAGGAGGTCAGATTTTAACCATTTGAGGTTGAACCTTTGAGATATGTGTGGGCACATCTGGAAGACAATTTTATACATGTGTCGACCTGGATTCCAGAGTCGGCACCAGAGCTTTGGAAGTTATTGGTGTAAATCAGTGTTTCTCAACCCTCACCAGATACTGGCATCATCGAAGGCACTTTAAAAACAGATGCCTGAGCCGGACGTGGTGACGCACACTTGTAATCCCTTGGGAGGCTGAGACAGGAGGATTACAGGTTCAAGACCAGCCTTGGCAACTTGGCAAGCCTCTTAGCAACCTAGCAAGACCCTGTTTCAAAACAAAACAAGAAAAAAAAATTTATTAGGGGCTGGGAGTGTAGCTCAGAGGTAAAAAACCTGATGCCTAACTCTCTCCTAAGGATACTGATTTAACTGGACTTTGGGTGGGGCTGGCCCCAAGAGTATAGGATTGAGGTTCAGAAGGAGCCCCACACTTGGTTAATTCTCTGCTATCACCATCTTAAATTCTTCATTTCCTAACATTTTTATTCTGCATTGGGTCCCACAAGTTACATGTCCCATCCTGGGCCCAAGCATGGGTATTTTCAAACACTCCCTAGTGATTCCAAGGGGCAGATGAATGGAGAACCCTGGGTCCAGGGAGAAGACAGTCGGGTCCAGGGAAGAGGCAGTAGGAAGCTGGGGAAGGGGCCTCAGAAGTACTCGCACTTGGTGGGGAGACAGAAGAAGACTCTCACCCAGGGGAAGCAAAGAGAAGGATCAGAGAGCTAGGAGGGAAGACAAGAGCCGGGTACCCCAAAGTGGAGGAGGGGAGCATTTTAGCATGACTGAATACTACGCAAGAGCTAAGATCTTGGCCTTCAGAATCTAACCCTGGTTGGTTTTGCCAAACCCGTTAGAGGCATGGTGAGAGCTGATATCCATTTGGACGTGAAAAAGTAAAATCAGGGTGTTAGGGTCTAGACCTGATGTCCCCTGGGAAAGCTCCTATATTGGTGATGCAAAAATATTCAGAGGTGAACTCATCGAAGCATGAGGGTTAATTAAACCATTGATGGGTTCATCATTTGAACAGATGTACTGGGCAGTAAGGGAGGCAGGCAGGGTGCGGCTGGAAGAGATGGGTCCCTGGGGTGTGGCCTTGGGGACTATCTATGTCCCTCATCCCTTCTCTCTCTCTCTCTCTCTGTCTCCCTCTCTCTGCTTCCAGCCTCCATGATGTGAGAGCCACGTCCCTCTGTACACCTGGCCTCCACGGCTGCCGTGTACACTTTGGAGCCAGCCCTGTGGACTGAAACCCTGAGCCCCAATAAATCTTTCTTCCTCTAAGTTGTTCTTGTAGGTATTTTGGTCGCAACGACGGGAATGACGGGGTCCCGGGGAGCTTGGCCATGAAGGAAGGAGAGGGAAAGGGCATTGGGTAATGAAGGCCGGTGACTATGAAGCTGATTTTTTCCTAATCTGGGAAAGTCTGATGCATGTTTATATTGTAAATGACTGTGAAGATGGCGGAGGGAAGGGGATGGAGAATTCTGGATACCCCACCCCTGGTATCTGAGTCATCCCTAACATCTCTATGTCTATAGAGGCTCCAGCATGTGACAGGGGCTCACTACAGGTGCAGACAGTGGCCAGGGCAGGATAGAGGACGTGGTCATCGGAGGCGGGGTGTGCTGCGGAGAGCCAAAGGCAGCGATGGGCGCAGGCGGCTCGGCGGTACCTCTGTCCTGCACCTTCTCTGCGACTTTGCTGTAAGCATCTTTTATCTGCTGCGTGTTGGTGACGTCCATCTGGAGCACAGACAGGCGCTTGGAGCAGGTTCTTCGCAGCTCCTCAGCACCCGAGCCATTTTCATTCAGAACTCCAGCAAACACCGTGTAGCCCACCTGGTCCAGGTGTTTGGCCAAGGCGTGGCCAAACCCACAGTCGCCACCTGCAGAGGGCGATAGAGAGTGAGTACACACCAAAGCCGGGGGAACATGGCCCAAACTGGAGAGTTTCATAGGTGGTCCAGGGGTGTCCCTGTTCTGTTCTCCAAGGAGAGAAGGTCCTGGGAAGTTTGTTTGCTAAGTAGGGGAACCGATGGAGACGTCCTTAGCAGACAGACAGCTTTCTGCTAATCATGAGAGCGAGATCGTGTAGAATTGGGTGGGGACGAGCGGGCAGAGATGGAAGGAGGAAGGCTGGAGGAATTCGAGGTCTGGGAGTGGTTAGTGGCCAAAGAAGAATGTGGAAGGGAAAAGCAATCACATGTTGTAATGTATTTTCTGTTTTTGTTCCAACAGAGTACTTATGTTTCTCGTGTAATTTCGTGTGTCAAAGGCTATGCTGATTAAAATGGAGACTGGTGCCAGTGTGGCGGTGCACGCCTGTCATCCCAGTACTTGTGAGGCTGAGACAGGAGGATCCCAAGTTCAAGGCCAACCTCAGCAACTCAGTGAGACTCTCAGCCGCTTAGTGAGACCCTGTTTCAAAATAAAAAAAAAAAATAAAATAAGGCTGGGGTGTAGCTCAGAGGTAGAATGCCCTTGGGTTCAATCCCTGGTACTAAATATTTTAAAAGAATGGAGATTGGCCAGCCCTGGGAGTGGAGATAACGGGGTTAGACAGAGGCCAGCATGCCTGGTGTCTGCAGACACACACACACAGGCAAAGCAGCAGAGCCCGACAGAAAGCCTCAAGCAGACTGCTTTGTGGGGACCCAGGATGATATGACATACAAAATATGTGTCCCGTGTGACAAGCATTTATCCAGCCCAGGCTGGAGGATTCTATGCACCCTAGAAAAAAATGTTTTGTAGCTACAAGTGCCAGATGCGGATATCTGAAATTCTCAAGTTGAAGACAACAGGGACATGAGACCACCCACGGAGCCGGACCATAATCATGTAACACCGAACTGAACAGGTCTCTACCGCCGTAGCAATGAGAAGCCATTTTACGCCAGCTGTGTCACGTGACCTTTCCCGCGGGGCCTGTGGGGTCTCTCTCTTGTCCATAGTCGGAGGCTAAGTCAGGTGTGCCCCACCCGCACCCCCAAGATTGCCCCCTATACCTGTGGCCTGCCAGGAAGGAAGTGGATTAATCAGAAAAGAGATACCCCACATCCTCGTTAGCACCCCCTTCTTTCTTAAATGAATTCCAGTGTCTTGTCTGAGCCCCACCTTCCTCCCCTTATTATAGACACCAAAACAAGTTACTGCCACTCTGGAAGACCAGTTTCTCAGAAAGCTAAATACAGTGTCACCCAATGACCCAGCAATTCCGCTCCTAGGTATACACCCAAGAAACATGGAAGTCCAAGATGTACACAAGTGTCCCTCTCTGCATCATTCACAATCTCCAAGAAAAGGAACTCGGGCACCCGTCCATCCCCTGAGGAATGGATAAAAAAAATGTGGCCCTTCCATGCAATGGAATATTACTGACCAAGAAAAAGGAAAGAAGTGATGATCTACTTGCTACAACGCAGATGGACCTGGAAAACACAATGATTCCTAGAAGATGCCAGGGTGGCAGGGAAATGGATGAAAGCAGCCGGTGGTGCATGGTGGTGCACACCTGTAACCCCAGCCCTTGACTGAGACATCAAGTCAAGGAGGATCGCAGGTTCAAGGCCAGCCTCACCAGGAACTTAGCGAGACCCTCAGCAACTTAGCAAGACCCTGTTTCCAAATTTTAAAAAAAAAATAGTTCTGGGGGTATAGCTCAGAGGCAGACTGCCCCTGGGTTTAGCCTCCAGTACCAAAGAAATAAAAAAGTCTGGAAGCAAGAAGAATGCCTTTTGATCTTGACCCTGTTTTCTCTGAGTAGAAGATGACCTCGCAGCCATGTCTAAGGGCAGTGCCCTTGACCCGCTTCACGAATCGGGGTCTGCTGTCTTGGGAAAGTTCCCGGGAGAGGCGTGGCACAGAGCTGGTGCCGGGTGCAAACTGTGTGAAGATGATGAATCCCACACAAGCCCTGGAATCGTGGAGAAGATCAGAGGTTAAGAAGCCCTCCCGCGCTTGAACAAAGACTGTTCAGTTCTGTTACCCACTTCTTGATTGGGTTATTTGTTTTTTAATGTTAAGCTTTGTGTGTGTGTGTGTGGTGCAGGGGATGGAATCCAGGGGCCTTCTACCTCTGGGCTACCCCTCCCAGACCTATTTTTATTGTTTATTTGGAAACAGTCTCGCTAAGTTGCTGAGGGTCTCACTAAGTTGCTGAGGCTGGC
>PVJS01021275.1:12589-25118 GCA_004027185.1 Glis glis
AGAGAGAGAGAGAGAGAGAGAGAGAGAGAGCTGAGGCTGGCCGCGAACCCGGATCCTCCAGTCTCTGCCTCCCAAAGTACTGGGATTACAAGCATGCGCCACCACGCCCGGCCGCTCCGTAGATTCTTGATGGTTTCCTTTGCTGCGCGCAAGCTTTTCAGTTTAATGCCAGCCCATTCATTGATTCTTGTTTTGATTTCTTGAGCTTTGGGGGCCTTACTGAGAACATTTCTACCTGATACTTCAGAGTGTTGGTCCTATGGCCTCTTCTAGCAGTTTCAAAGTTTCTGGTCTAATTTCTAGGTCTTTGAACCATCTCGAGTTGCCTTTTGTGCAGGGTAAGAAGTTAGGGTTTAATTCCATTGTTCTACATAGGGATCGCCAGTTTTCCCAGCACCATTTGTTGAAAGGCTATCCTTTCTCCAACGGATGTCTTTCATGCCTTTATCAAAGATACTCAGCCATAAAGAAGAACAAATTCTCGCCTTTTGCAAGAAAATGGATGAAACTCGAGGATACCATACTAAACGAGTACAGCCATTCTCAAAAAAACGAGCAGATGTATGTTTCCTCTTCTGTGCGGAAGTTAGAGAGACATTTGGAAATAAGGGCAACATCAGATAGACGAGCAGAGACTCCAGGGGAGTGACAGAGGGGGATCAGGGACGGAGATGAAGTCATAAAGAGTGTAATAGTGGAAATAATGCTACGAATGTGTGCAAAACTACCAATTCCAGTCTCAAAGACCCGGTGGGGAGAACTCCAAGAGCTACCTACAGGCATCTGTCTGATGCTCTATACCCCGATATGATGTAAAATTACAGCGCACCAAATTAAAAAAAAGAAAAGAAAAGAAAAAGAAACCCTCCTGCCCTGTGTTCTGGGAAAGGACGAATTACAAAGAGTCTCCAGTCCCGTGGGATTTAGATAAAACTGGCAGATGCCTCCTTTGATCCCCGCGACACACCACCAGACCCAGGGCTGCCAAATCCTTCTCCGCCTCATACATGATCGGCTCAACTGCTCGTGCCCATCCGTCGGTTTAGTTGCTACAACATTGGTTGTTAACCTAACCCTGGTAAGGATTCTCTCTGTCCCAGGTCCTGGCTCGCCCCTCGGCCTGACCACTGGAGATACACTTTGCTTGCAGCCCTCCTGAAAATCAGCTCCCAGCCCCCGGTTCTTTCTCGCCGCCCTCCTGGCTCCTCCCTATAAAAGCAAAATCCTCCAGCCAAATTCCTGAAGTCCTTTCATGTCCCAGGAGCAGAGCATTCCTCCCCTGCTGACTTCCCCACCCTGGCCTCAGGCGCCCCTGGGTAATCCCCGGGAATAAAGTCTCTCCGGATGAAAAGGGTTTGTTTTGATTTGGCAATGGATTAGTAAAGCCAGAGCTTACAAGAAACCATCTACCATGCTCAGCCGTGAGATGGCAGAGCTGAGAAGTGCGGGTGGAGCGTGACCCCCGCATTCCTGCCAGCTCACTCCTGCTTCCTGCAGAAGCGGCCTCATCTGCGGAGTGGGTTTAGTTAACAGAACCTATTACTCATTAATATTTGCAGAGGGCTGTACAGTGCCTGTCCTGAGTGATTACTCTATGGGTCTGTTTTTAAAAATGAAACCTTGTGCACGCTCGTAAGCCCAGTACTTGGGAGGCTGAGACAGGAGGATCGCAGGTTCGAAGCCAGCCTTGGCAAATCAGTGAGGCCCTCTGCAATTCAGTGAGACTCTGTTTCCAAATAAGAAATACAACCGGGCGTGGTGGCGCAGGCTTGTAATCCCAGTAGTTGGGAGGCGGAGATCGGAGGATCTGGGTTTGTGCCAGCCTCAGCTACTTAGTGAGGCTCTCCGCAACTTAGTGAGACCTGGTTTCAAAATAAAGGATAAAAAATAGGGCCGGGGGCAATCCCCAGTACCGAAAAAAAAAAAAAGAAATAAAATCAGGCTACGGGTATAACTTGGAGGTAGAATGCCTCTGGGTTCAATTCCCAGTACCAATAAATAAATACATAAATAAATAAATAGAAACCTTTCTGATTTGGGGACCTTTACCTGCACCCTACTGGCAGATGGACAGTGTGCCTCTCATGACAGTCTGTTGGACACCTGGATTAAGAATCTGACTGCCTGACCCAGGTACCGTGGCGCACGGCTGCAATCCCAGTACTCGGGAGGCTGAGACAGGAGGATTGCAGGTTTGATCGCCAGCCTCAGGAATTCAGCAAAACCCTCAGCAACTTAGCAAGACTCTCAGCAACTTAGCAAGACCCTGTTTCCAAATAAAAAATAAGTACCAGGCATGGTGGCCCATGCCTATAATCCCAGTACTTGGAAAGCTGAGATGGGAGGATTGCAGGTTCACAGCCAGCCTCAGCAACTTAGCGAGGCCCTCAGCAATTTAGCAAGACCCTGTTTTAAAATTTAAAAAATTAAAAAGGACTGGGGGTGTAGCTCAGAGGTATAATGCCCCTGGGTTCAATCTCCAGTACCATAATAAATAAATAAATATTAAAATTAAAAAGGGCTGGGGGTGTAACTCAGAAGTATAATGCTCCTGGGTTCAATCTCCAGTACCACAATAAATAAATAAATAAACAAACAAACAAACATTAAAATAAAAAAAGGCTGGGGGTGTAGCTCAGAGTTAGAATGCCCCTGGGTTCAATCCCCAGTACCACAAAAACCTAATTAATTAATTAAAAATAATAAAATAAAAAAGGGCTGGGGGTATAGCTCAGAGTTAGAATGCCCCTGGGTTCAATCCCCAGCACCAAAAAAAAATTTTTTTTAAAGAATCTGACCGTCTCACTGCCTCTTCCAACCATTCGCCTTGGGGAAGGACACATAACCAACCACGCAGTCACCCCTTTCCCGCATAGAAAGTGGTGTGCTCATCATGCCCTGCCTAGGCCCACCTGAGAAGTCAACGAGACAGCGTTTCCCACAAGGCCCGGTGCGTCAGCGATGGCGGTGACCCACTGGGCTGTCTGGGCTGGCTTTGGGTGTAGCTGTGAGGCTGTGCAAGGGTCAGGGGGCCTTGGGAAAGTATGCGATGGAAGACACTCCCTGTTGACATAAAATAACCTTCGGGGACTCTGGGAACCCAGAGACAGGCAGGGCCCTCGTGACAAAGCAGAGAGTGTCACCAGAGTGACACAAGCGTGACTGCTGAAAATAAACATGTCCAGAAGGGATGGCATGCGTCCCGGGTGCCCGCCAGCCTCACTCAGACCCTGTGCCTGACTCCTCCGGCCGCCCCAGGGGGCAAGTAATTCTATTTTGTTATTGATTTATTTATTTGCTACTGAGGATTGAATCCAGGGGCGTTCTTCAAGCTACACCCCCGGCTCTTTTCAAACAGGGTCTCCCTAAGTTGCTGAGGGTCTCACTAAGTTGATGAGGCTGGCTTCAAACCCATGATCTTCCTGTCTCAGCCTCCCAAGTACTGGGATTCCAAGTGTGTCCCACCACGCCCCGCGGGCAAGTAATTTTATTATCTCCAGGTTACAGAGGAGGAAACTGAGGCACAGAAGATTCAGTCTCTTGGCCAGGACATGGCAGAGGGGATCCAGACCCAGGCAGAGCTTGGGGTATAAATCTTGGAGCTATGAAATATTCAAATCCTTCAGAGCACGGGGCTTTGCAAACAGTAGGCGGTCAATAAAAGCATGTGCTGAATGAAGGGACATTTAAGTGCCTTAAAAACAGGGAGGGTCCTTTGTCGTCAGGGTTGAGGGTACCTGATGCACAGTAAGTGCTCAACAAATCAACAAATGTTTGTGGAGTCAGATGCCTATCCCAGCAGATAGGAAAATGGCTACGTTGATTTCCACTACGCCTTTTTTTTTTTTTTTGCGGTACTGGGGATTGAACCCAGGGGCATTCTACCTCTTAGCTACACCCCCAGCCCTATTTTTTATTCTTTATATTGAAACAGGGTGTCACTAAATTGCAGAGGGCCTCACTAAGTAGCTGAGGCTAGACGCGAACCCGGATCCTCCAGTCTCAGCCTCCCAAGTACGGGGATGACAAGCGTGCGCCACCAAGTCTGGCTTTACTACGCCCTTTGCGATCGTTCTATCTCTAGTGGCTGGAAACCTGTCAACTTGGAGCAGGGAATGAGTACTGTAGAGTCCCACTTGTGCAAGACTGGAGTGAATTTGAAATAACACTTAATTGTAAAAATATCACACACTGATGTGCAAAAGGGTAACCAGGTGAATGATCTTGATTTTTCTTTTTAATTGGACCCAGGGGCGTTCTACCTCAAGATATAACCCCAGATCTATTTTATTTTCTATTTTAAAACAGGGTCTCATTACATTGCTGAGGGTCTTGCTGAGTTACTGAGGCTTGCCTCGAAATTGCACAATTGGCCTTTGAAACAGCACAATTCTTAACTCTTAAAATAAATTCAAGCTGGGCGTGGTGGCACACGCTTGTCATCCCAGTACTTGGGAGGTTGAGACAGGAGGATCGCAGGTTCGCGGCCAGCCTCAGCTACTTAGTGAGGCCCTCCGCAACTTAATGAGACCCTGTTTCAAAAAATAAAGAATAAATAATAGGGCTGGGAGTATAGCTTGGAGGTAGAATGCCCCTGGGTTCAATCCCCAGTACCGCAAAAAAATAATAATAATAACAAAATAAATAAATTCAAGCTGGGCATGGTGGTACACACCTGTAATCCTAGGACCTGGGAGGCTGAGACGGGAGGATCACAGGTTTGAGGCCAGCCTCAGCAATTTAGCAAAACCCTGTTTCAAAATAAAATAGGGCTGGGACTATAGCTCGGAACTAGAATGCCTCTGGGTTCAACCTTCAGTACCAAAAACAGACAAAACAAAACAAATTGTATTTATGCTACTTGAGGGCTCTCTATTAGCTGGTGGACTAAAACATGTCCTATTTTTTGTTGAGTCAAGTTTTTAGTTAGGCAGGTTATGAAGAATGCAAGTTTAAGTGTTCTTCAGGCTAGGTTGCTTGCATGAAATGCACCTACCCTAAAAAGACCAGGCTGGGCAATGGGATGCATGTGCGCTTACACAAAAACAGGGTCCTCTGGGAGCTGCCTCCCGAGAGAAAGAAGACGGGAGACGAATTCAAAAATCTGTGAATGAAACAGCATGCAAGTACTAAAACCTCGTGGGCAGCAAGGTCAACAAGAGAAGGCATATCCGTAACCCACCAGTCTGGCATGACTTTCAAAATTCCATGGGATTTTTTTCTCTGCTCTTTGTCCCCTTACATGTATATAGTTCTCTATCAGGGTTAGAGCACACATATCATTTGACAGCTAATTTTTAAATTACTATTACATCAAGCAGTTTTACATATTTCTCATAGTCTTTAGAACCATAGTCTTTCATTGTTAGATAAAATTGTCCCTGTTAAGATGTGGCCTGAAGCCGGGCATGGTGGCTCACACCTGTAATCCCAGTACTTGGGAGGCTGAGAGAGGAGGATTGCAGGTTCGAGGACTGCCTCAGCAAGTAGTGAGACTCTTATCAACCTAGCAAGACCCTGTTTCAAAATAAAAATAAAATAGGGCTGGGGGTGTAGTTTGGAGGAAAAATGACCCTGAGTTCCAACCCTAGTCCACACACCAAAAAAAGGTACTGAAGCCAGGCATGGTGGCACACGCTTGTAATCCCAGTACTTAGGAGGCTGAGACAGGAGGATCACAGGTTCAAGGACAGCCTCAGCAAGTAGTGAGACTCTTGTCAACCTAGCGAGACCCTGTTTCAAAGTAAAAATAAAATAGGGCTGGGAGTGTAGCTCGGAGGAAGAATGTCCCTGGGTTCAATCCCCAGTACCGCACATACCACAAAAAAGTAGCCTGAGAGAACTGGTGAAAGCCTGCATTCTGGAGCCAGGATACTTGGGTTCAAATCTCAGCTCTGTCACTCATGAGCTGTGTGACCTTGGCCAGTCACTTACCCTCTCTGTGTGTTAGTTTCCCCATCTGTAAAATGGAGGATGCAAGGACTTGTTGCATTAAATTCAAGAGTTGTTGGATTAAATGATTTGATCTATGAAAGTAATTAGAATGAGACCCAGCACAGAGTAGCTGCTAACTAGGTGTTGATTAACCAGTAGTAACTAAAAAAAAACTAAACCATGTAACTCTTTTATTGGCTCCTCCTAGTTTCTGGAACAAAAGGGGTTTTCAGTTCCCTTCTTGTCTTGGAAGATTGCCAAGGCTATTCAAGCCACAGGGATGAAGCAGCCAGGGACACGGCTTTGATCTCTACCAGCGGTCCCACCTGCCCTCCTGTCCCTCGAGTTCCTCCTCTGCTAGTGACACCCCGGCCAACAGCAGCGTCACGGGCCCATCCTGGGTCAACTGCTTCTGAGGCACTTCCTGCCAGCACAACTCCGCTTCTGCTAGTGCTAGTGGAAGGAACCAAAGACCTACTGTGTTTCAGGAAGAGGACATGGTCTGAATATGTGTTTCATTTGGCCCACTCAAAGCATTTTGTAAACATCTGAACCAAGTCCTCAAAAGACTAGGAATGGAGCCGCCACATGACCCAGCTACACCACGCCTCGGCCTTTATCCAAAAGAATCAGTCAGAATACTAGAGTGAGCCGGGCATGGTGGCACACACTTGTCATCCCAGTACTTGGGAGGCTGAGACAGGAGGATCACAGGTTCGAGGAAACCCTCAGCAAGTAGTGAGACTCTCATCAATCTAGTGAGACCCTGTTTCGAAATAAAAATAAAATAGAGCCGGGGGTAGCTCGGAGGTAGAATGCCTCTGGGTTCAATCCCCAGTACCAAAAAAAAAAAAAAACCAACAGAATACTCTAGTGATGTGTGCAGACCCATGTTTGGAGCAGTGCAATTCACAATAGCCAAGTTATGGAAGCAGCCTGGGCGGCCGTCAACAGATGGATAATGAACATGTGATATGTACACACAGTTGAGTTTTATTCAGCCGTAAGAAAGAATGAAATTATGTTGTTTTCAGGAAAATGGATGGACCTGGACAGCATTGTATTAAGTGAAATAAGGCAGACTCAGAAAGTCAAGGGCCACATGTTTTCTCTCATATGTGGAAGCTAGGGAGAAAAGAGGAATGAAAAGGGGGTTTCCTTAAAACAAAAGGAGCCGGGCGTGGTGGCGCACGCTTGTAATCCCAGTACTTTGGGAGGCAGAGACCGGAGGATCCGGGTTCGCGGCCAGCCTCAGCTCTCTCTCTCTCTCTGTCTCTCTCTCTCTACTTAGTGAGGCCCTCTGCAACTTCGTGAGACCCGGTTTCAAAATAAAGCATAAAAAATAAGGCCAGGGGTGTAGTGTTGAGGTAGAACGCCCCTGGGTTCAATCCCCGGTACCACAAAAAAAAAAAAATATATATATATATATATATATACATATATATATATAAAAAAAACAAAAGGGAGACCAGTAGTGTAGAGGAAGGAGGCCAGGAGGGGGGAGGAGGGAAGGTAAAAGGGGAAGTCCTAGGGAATGAAATTGATCAAATTATGTTATGTGCATTATAAATATGTAACAATGAATCCCACTATTACATATAATCATAACGCACCAATAAAGAAATCTTAAAAAAAATAAATAAATTCGAGCCGGGCATGGCAGTGCACACCTGTTATCCCAGAATTTGGAAGGCTGAGACATGAGGATCAAAGTTTTCGAGCCCAGCCTCAGCAACCCCTGTTTCAAAATAAAAATCAAGTGAGACCCCTGTTTCAAAATAAAAATCAAGCTGGGCGTGGTGGCGCACGCTTGTAATCCCAGTACTTTGGGAGGCGAAGACCGGAGGATCCGGGTTCGCGGCCAGCCTCAGCTCTCTCTCTCTCTCTCTCTCTCTCCCTGTCTCTCTCTTTCTCGCTCTCTCTCTCTGTCTCTCTCTCTCTCTCTACTTAGTGAGGCCCTCCGCAACTTCGTGAGACCCTGTATCAAAATAAAGTATAAAAAATAGGGCCAGGGGCATAGTGCGGAGGTAGAATGCCCCTGTGTTCAATCCCCAGTACCGCAAAAAAAATAAAAAAATAAAAAATAAAAATAAAAAGGGTTGGGGGCAGGGGGTATCTTGGAGGTAGAAGTCCCATGGGTTCAATCCCCAGTACCACAAGATAAATCAATCAATCAATCAATAAATAAATAAATAGATAAATAAAACCAAGACTCATAATCAGTAGATTTCACTTAAAAAATCCAGACCAACAGTTTCTCGTGATGAATAGGAGACCCTGGGTTGGAGGGTGGACTCGAGCACATCCCCACCGGGGACCCGCCTACAAAGCTCTCAGCGTCTCAGTTGCCCATGTTAACAGAGGGTGTCCCAGAAGGGCCTTGTTAGCTGAGGCTGAGCACCCAAGCTGCTGCCCCCGGTCAGATGGGACAGAAGGCTCACTGCCCTGCCTGCCCCTCAGGGCTGGGAGCCGAGGCCCCTGACATACATCCCCTGCTCACAAAGGTCACCCCTGGATCAACAGCTGTGGGAGAAGAGTGGGGAAAGGACCCCCACACACACACACGCCTTTAGCTCTAGGCGTAGGCAATCCATCAGACTGCCACCCTCATTGTTGGCTCTGCCCGCTCTCCATAAAATAGGGTAAGGTGTAATAAGACCAGTAGGTAAATAAAATAAAACAAGCGCACTTAAAAGTTCCTGAGGCCCAAACAGGGCTCAGCTCGTAATCTAGGAAGAGCAAATACTTGTCTCCCTGACTCCCTGGTTCATAGTACTCTTCAGAGATAATAACTGTTGGGTGAAGTCTTGCGAAATAGCTAGGTCTTTCATGTCCTCCGGGGTTTTTTTTGTACTGGGGATTGAACCCAGGGGCATTCTACCTCCAAGATATACTGCCCCCCCACCTCAGCCCTTTTTGTTTGTTTGTTTTTGAAACAGGGTCTCACTAGGTTGCTGAGAGTCTCACCATGTTGCCGAGGCTGGCCTCAAACCTGTGATCCTCCTGTCTCAGCCTCCCAACTACTGGGATTATAGGTGTGCGCCCATGTCTGGCTTTCATATCCACTTTTTAATGGAAACAAGTGCCTTTCTCCTGGAATACAACCATGATTAAATGCCCCCATAATCTGTTCCTCTGTTAACATGGCCAGTTGAGATGCCGAGCGCTTTGTAGACGGGTCCCCCGTGGGGATGTGCTGGAGTCCGCCCTCCAACCCAGATTGGCTCTTTCGGAAACCCATTTTATCCCTGCTATGATTCATTGTCTCCTTGAACACCCAGGTGGGACAGGGAGAGGCATGTGCAAACTGGGGACCAGACAGAGATGCCAGCTCCCTGCACAGAGGGTAGATTCTCATCACCCACAGGACAGTGCAAACTCCCTACGACCAGTCTTCCAGAAAGCAAGATACAATGGCTTCGTGCTCAGTGGCCTGTGCGGAAGCAGCTCTAAGCCCGGTGCAAAATAAGCAGCCGCAGCAGCCCCGCTGGATTTGAGCACGTGAATAGCGCTACAGTGTGGGTCAGGAATGTCCCACAAAGGCTCATATGTTAAAGGCTTGGCCCCCAGCCATAGCGCTATTGGGAGGTGGTGAAAACATTAAGAGGGGAAGCCTCCAGAGAGGTCTTCTGGTCACTGGGGTCATGCCCTTGAAGGGGCTCATGGGGCTCTTCCCCCTGTCCCCATTTTGTTCCCGCCATGGGGTGAACGGTGTGTCCTGCCATGAGCTCCCGTCAGGACGTGCTGCCAAAGGTCCAAAGCAATGGGCCCGGTCGGTCACTGTGAGCCACAGTGACCCTCCCCTTCTTATAACTTGATTATTTCAGGTATTTTGTTACAGTAACGGGAAGCTGACTACCACACATGGGTACGCAGGACGCGATCCAGTCTGGTCACCTCTCCCGAAACCTGCCTGCTGTCCCCAGGCAGTGTCCCTCACTTTCAAAAGACTTCATCTCTGCTTACCCCCTTGCTGCGTTTTCTGAAACTCTTCCTTCTCCTGCACAATGACAGCCGCCTTCCAGGCACCCAGACCAATGAATGACTTCTCTTCCAATCCCCGCCTCCATTCAGTACCCACACCTTCCAGTCCTACGATTTTGACATCTGTCTCCGTGTTTCCTTTCCTGTGCCTTATGGCAAAAAAAAAAAAAAAATCCAGCTCAGCTCAACGCCATCTGCCACCAGATTGCCACCACCCTGGGATAGGTATGTTGGAAATCGACGCCATGATTGTTCATATGTTCATATTGCCTCTGTCAAGGGTGTACCCAGAGCAGCAGGCCCCGCCACACAGCAGCTAAGACACACTGCCTGTGGCTGGAGAGACTGACATCCCCAAAATTGAAGCCGGTGGGGACGACATGTGGTCTGCTGAGATACGCAGGAATTCATTCTTTTTTTTTTTTCTTTTTTTTTGGTGGTACTGGGGAGTTGGACCCAGGGGCATTTTACCTCCGAGCTATACCCTCAGCCCTATTTTTTATTCTTTATTTTGAAACAGGGTCTCACTAAGTTGCGGAGGCCTCACTAAATAGCTGAGGCTGGCCGCAAACCTGCAATCCTCCTGTCTCAGCCTCCCAAGTACTGGGATTACAAGCGTGCACCACCACACCCAGCTGATACACAGGATTTCAGACATCCCCCAGCCAGGACAGAGGCTGGTAGAGATAAACTGAGTATCCAGATAAGGGTGGAAGATGTTCCTGTTGGCAGTCCCTGGGGCCAGCCATGACTTTCCAGGTCTGTTTCCTCTCAGGACATCTTTGCAGGGACCAAGGGAATGTGGGTTTTTGTTTTGTTTTGTTGTGTTGTGTGGTATTGGGGATTGAACCCAGGGGCATTCTACCTCTGACCTACACCCCTCCCATCCTTTTTATTTATTTTGTTTTGTTTTCAAACAGGGACTCACTAGGTTGCAGAGATTCTCACTAAGTGGCTGAGGCTGGTCTTGAACCTGTGATCCTCCTGTCTCAGCCTTCTGGGTATTAGAATTATAGGCATATGCCACCACACCCAGGTTTTTATTTTGTTGGTTGGTTGGTTAGTTGGTTGGTTGGTTGGTTGGTTGGTTGGTTGGTTGGTTGGTGTTGGGGATTGAACCCAGGGGCATTCTTACTCTGAGCTACAACCCCTAGCCCTGTTTTTTTTTTTCAAACAGGGTCTCATTATGTTGCTGAGAATCTCGCTAAATTGCTGAGGTTGGCCTCGAATCAGCAATCCTCTTGTCTTGGCCTCCCAAGTACTGGGATTACAAGCATATGCCACCATGCTTGGTTTGTTTTGTCTTTTCTTTTCTTTTTTTATTTTCTTTTGCAGTACCGGGGATTGAACCCAGGGGCATTCTGCCTCCGAGCTACACCCCCGGCCCTATTTTTTATACTGTATTTTGAAACAGGGTCTCACGAAGTTGCTGAGGGCCTCACTAAGTAGCTGAGGATGGCCGTGAACCCGGATCCTCCGGTCTCTGCCTCCCAAGTACCGGGATTACAAGTGTGCACCACCACACCCAGCCTTGTTTTGTCTTTTCTAATTCACTAACTGCCTTCCCCCAAAGGGAAGAAAACAGGAGAGGCTCATCCAACAGCTTATATCCATAACAAATAATAACAAACAGGGTTCTCTGGCTTGCCCCAAAGGCAACTTTTAACTTTGGACACTTCTTCCCTCTCCTGGCTCCATGCATTCATTGATTACCTTCTTCACTGTGTCAGGGTCTAGCCACAGGAAAAGTTCTGGGAACTGTGGACCACAGTCTAAGTGTACAGAGAATTCAAAGTACCCTGGGGGGAAGGGCAGGAGGGGGACATTTACTGGAAAAGAATACGGACAGGAGAGAGCAGACTTCCATCTGACCCAGTGGCTTCCATCTGGACGTGAACTCTATCAGGCTGTCTGGTTTGCTGCTCCATCCCCCACACCGAAAACAAAGCTGGGCACAAGGTTGCTCAGAAAATATTTGCTGATAACAAAATGACCAACCGGTCAGTGAAAGCATCAGAGTCCAGGGCCGTTGCCTTTCTCCTAATTTGGTGTTGTTGTCCTAATCATCTCCTGGATCGGCCTTGCCCCTCCCCCGACCTGCACCTGCCTGGCCATCTTTGTGGCCCAAGGCCCCGCTCTGGGCATCCCAAGTCCATCCCTGATACCTCTGCTCTGCTGCACAGCCTCAGTGCTTTCCACAAACCACAGAAGAAAATTCCAGTTCATAAACCCAGCCTCAAAGGCTGCATCATGTGGTTCTGAGCCACATGTCTGGGTTTATAGCCCACCGTCTCCCACGTCCGCCGAATTTCCTGTGCGCTTCCTTACCCACACCTGCGAGCGCAACAGACTTCCCGCCTGGAATGCCCACTCCAGCCCTTCCCATTTCCATTTTTGAAAACTACTTCCAAGCCCACCGTGGTGGTGCACGCTTGTAATCCCAGTACTTGGGAGGCTGAGACAGGAGGATCGCAGGTTGGAGGACAGCCTCAGCAAGTAGTGAGACTCTCAGCAAGCTAGCGAGACACTCTTTCAAACTAAAAATAAAATAGGACTGGGGGTGTAGCTTGGAGGTAGAATGCCCCCTGGATTCAATCCCCAGTACCAAAAA
>PVJS01021276.1:0-31690 GCA_004027185.1 Glis glis
AAAAAAAAAAAAAACAATTAAAACAAAACAAAACAAAATAAAGAATAAAAAATAGGGTTGGGGCCAGGCGTGGTGGCGCACGCTTGTAATCACAGTACTTGGGAGGCGGAGACCAGAGGATCTGGGTTCGCGGCCAGCCTCAGCTACTTAGTGAGGCCCTCCGCAACTTAGTGAGACCCTGTTTCAAAATAAAGGATAAAAAATAGGGCCGGGGGTGTAGCACGGAGGTAGAACGCCCCTGGGTTCAATCCCCGGTACCACAAAAAAAAATAGGGTTGGGGGTGTAGCCCGGAGGTAGAATGTCCCTGGATTCAATCCCCGGTACCGCCAAAATATAAATAAATAAATAAATTTTAAAAATAAACAATAAAAAATAGGGCCGGGGATTTAGCTCAGAGGTAGAATGCCCCTGGGTTCAATCCCCGGTACCACATACAAAAAAAATTATTACATGTTAAATGGTAATATAGTTGGCCCTGTGTATCCATGGGTTCCATATTCAAAGACTCAATCAACTGCGGATCAAAATATTTTTACAAATTGTGTCTGTACTGACATGTAGACCTTTTTTATTATACCCTAAACAATACAATATGACAGCTATTTATATAGCAACCCATATTATAATCAAGAGATGATTTAAAGTATATGGGTCAGGCGTGGTGGTACATGCTTGTAATCCCAGTACTTTGGAGGTTGAGACAGGAGGATTGCAGGTTTGAGATCAGCCTCAGCAACTTAGTGAGGCTCTCAGCAACCTAGCAAGACCCTGTTTCAAAACAAAAACAAAAGGGCTGTGAGTGTAGCTCAGAAGTAGAATACCCCTAGGCTCAATCACCAGTACCAATAAATAAATAAATAAATAAATAAATAAATAAATAAGAAAGTAAGTATATGGGATGATGTATATAGGTTATATGCAAATAGCGCATCCTTTTATATAAGGGACTTGCGTATCCTTAGATATTGGTATCATGGGGATCTTTGATCCAATCCCCCATGAATATGGAAGGATGACTATATTTTAGACATTTGAGTTATATAAACTATATTACTAAAAATTAATTTAATCTGTTGCTTTCTAGCTTTTTAATTTAAAATTACAGGTTTGACTTGCGTTATATTTCTATTGGTAGTGTTGATCTACATAATTGCAATTATCACCTACCGTATGTATCTGCTGTGTACCAGATAATTTTATAACAACTATTTGTAATCTCCCATAAGGGAAGTACTACAGATGAGGAAACTGAGGGTTCAAAGGTTATGTTAATTCGCTATTCCACATAACCTGTCAAGTTTATTTTCTATGCACCAAAAGCTGTTGAAGGCAGAGGAGATAAAAACAAAACAAAGTGCCTACTACCCTCATGGAACTTATGTTCCAGTGGGAGAGAAAGCTAATAAACAGATAAGTACAAAATGCCTGGCAGTCCCAGATGAAGTCCATAAAAGAATGGAGAGTGACCAGAATTGGGTTTGGGGTGAAGGCAGGGAATGGGGAGGGCTACTTTTTAGATAACAAGGTCCAAGAAGGAGGTGTTATCTGAGCAGAAACCTGGGCAAGCACTGTTCTTCCATAGTAAGAGGAAGCCAGGAACCACTTCACATAGGGACTTGGAAGCCACAACCAGGAAAACTTAAAGGATGACATTGAAGGCTACCCTAGAAGCATGACTGTTTGGGGGCATGCATGGAACCCAGCAGGCGTAGAAATCAGAGATTAGTTAGGAGGCTACTGCAGGCCTGAAAAGAAGAGCTTATGGTGGGAGAGCTGGAACTTCAATGAGTCTGTCTGACTCAGCCTCTGTGAGCTTTTCTATTCCTGCAATGCAGAGTAAAACAATCTAAAAATTATCCAGAAAATCTGAAGAAGAAAGACCAAATCGCTGTATAATTTAAGCCTCAAAATACATTTAGGAGTATGAAGCATTATCTGAACTGGCAGTCAAATATTACTGTCTAACTTCATAGGATAGTAATTAATCTGTCCCTTGCTCTCTGCCAGTTTAACCTAAGGCGAGTGGGCTTGAGGTCTGTAATTGGCAGAGTGGGACTGCAGGACCTTCAAGTCAAATTCAGATAAGGCAAATTAGCTTTATTTTTGCCAAAGAAAAGTGTTCACTTGAGCCAGATGACAATTTTGTAGCCTAAACTATTTGCATTGGCTGTCTCAACCTTCTGAATTCACTCCCCTAATTGTTCATTCTGAACTTTAAGCATAGCTGCACAAGCAAGACAGAGTTAAGGAAAGAATTAGAAACTGGCCATGTTTTGGATTAATGTATATCTTAGTATAGATAACTACATCCAGCCGGGTGCCATGGTGGACACCTGTAATCCCAGTACTTGGGAGGCTGAGACAGGAGGATCGCAGAGTCAAGGCCAGGCTTGGGAATTTAGCAGGCCCCTTAGTAACTTTGCAAGACCCTGTTTCCAAATAAAAAACAAAAAGGGTCAAGAGTAGAGCTCAGAGGTAGAATACCCAGGGTTCAGTCCCCAGTGCTATACACACACACAAGATAACCACCCAATGAGTCTGTTTTTATGGATTGAAGTGCTTTATGAAAGAAAGCATCCTCAAGGTCAAATATTTTGTAGGGCAAGTCTCTCCTCTGAGAGGCGAATGAAGATATAAAGCAGTTAGCAAGTTTTAAATTAAAACAAATACAAAGCAATCACAAGGACCCCCAAAGGTCATGTAAGGAGAAAAAGGAGGCTCAATCCTGTCCCTCCAGGTTGGTTTATTTACTTTGATGGCACTCACTGGAAAATTGTTCAACTCCATGCTTGGCTGTGCCTGTGTGAATGTTTTCTGGGCATTGGATGTACAGCCTGCCAGTCAGGCACTTTCCTGGAGCACTAAAATGTACAGATTACACACATCAAAGGCAGGCTGCAACCACTGTAGCTGAAATTTACACAAATCTGTGCTGCGGAGTAACTGGATAAACAATGAGACTAATAACCTTGTTCTGCATTAATCTCCATATGGCTCAGTTGGTACTGCTGTTGCCTTTAGGCAAGAAGGTTGTGGCTTTGGCTTCTAGCCTCAAACCAGGGATTAGGTGCTTGCCTAATGCCCACAGAGCCCAGGAAGCCTGAGAATACAATCAAGGTCGTCCATTTTATGAGGTGTGTTTACCATGATTCAAGAAACACCTCCATTATCATACCCACTGAGAAACAGATTTATAAAAACAGGTAAATCCCATAGTCATTCCTCCCTCTTTGGAGAGTTTATTTTCTTCAGAAGAGGGCCCCAGGTTTTCCTTGAGTATTTCCAGGGCCTCCTCATTGCCTTCCCCAAATAAGATAGAACCCTTGTGCCTTAGTCATGTTCATCTTTTGGCCAAGAATAAATTTCAAGAAGGCTGCATTTGTAAAGAAAAGAGAAAGGAAAGGTTGATAGTGACCAGTGAACTTGAATGAATCAGCATCCATTTCTAAACTAGGAATTTGGGGAAGATGTTAAAAAACAGAAGATGCTAAAAAACAGAAGATGGCTTCTAAGTGCCAAATAAAATTGCTATAAAGTCCCTTCAACATGATTTGTAAAGGCTGAGTGTTGCTGCAAGTAGGTGGAGGGGGCATCTCCAGGGATTCTCCACCCTCCCACACAGCCTTGGGCCATGGCAAAAAGAGACAGGAACATGGGACACCAGCACCCCCCCACACACATACACGGTTTCATCATTTTGTATGCAGGTCACACTGAAAAATTTATACTGAGAGGCTGAGCCCAGGAAATGACTCCAGTTGTGGGGTGATCTTAGGTTAAAGAGTCCCATGAGCCGGGTGTAGTGGCACACATGTGTAATCCCAGTATTTGGGAGGCTGAGACCAGAGGGTCCGGGTTCACGGCCAGCCTCAGCTACTTAGTGAGGCCCTCCGCAACTTAGTGAGACCCTGCTTCAAAATAAAGAATAAAAAATAGGGCTGGGGGTGTAGCTCAGAGGTAGAATGACCCTGGGTCCAATCCCCAGGACCGCAAAAAAAAAAAAAAAAGAGTCCCATGAAGAACACTCAGCTATCTGCCCTAAGTACTACGCCTGGGGTCCTCCTGTCACTTCACACCCAGCCCTACCCATGATCTTTACTGCCTTGTAAACCTGTGATGCCCCTGCCTGAGGTATGTAATCACATTCTATTCTAAAACATAAATTCTGGTGGGATTTACACAGTCCCCCAAAATATCTCACCTTTCAGTCACCCACTCACACTTCCAGCCCCAAGTTCTTATTGCTGTTTTGGGGAGTATTTTATCCACATAGGCATTAGCCCTTTCCTAGGCCAACACATTACTAATGCTGTTTTCAGAATTATTGTGAACTCTATCAAATGCCTCACAAAAATATATTTTTTAGTGCCATTCTTCTTAATCCATTTATTAATTCATTAACAGCCCATTATAAACAAGAATTAAGGCCCATTCCTTTTCTCCTTGGTACTTTTACACTCACTCGGGGTAACAAATGCTAAGGTGATTTTCTTGGCCTTTGTAACACACCTGTTGGCATATGGAGATGGTCTCACAGTGGATGTGTGAGTGTGACACCATCCCCATTTGTTCCTGTGGTAAGGGTTCCCAGAGCTTCAGAAGTTTTTGGTTTTGCAATTAACAGTTGCCCTTTAAAGGATCACCCTTGCTAATACTTTACACTTGTAGGTTCATTCACATTCAATCTCACTGAGTAGTAGGTTATTATTACACCCGTTTTTTTTTTTTTTTCCAGAGAGGAAAGTGAGTTTGTGAGAGGTTAAATGGCTTACCTGAGGCCACCCACGGCATGAGAAGCAGTGGCAGAACCCACCTCGGACCCAGGATTTCTGACTGTGCACCATACTACTTCAAAGCTCTCTTTGTATTACTTCCTAAACAACAAACATCGCTCAAGAAGTATATTCAAGAAGGGACCTTACAGGGTTTGTTTTTTTTAACGTAAAGGCAGAAACGATTCTGATTAGTCCTATTCAGCAAAAGATGTCTAGGACAGTCTATCAACAAGATGATTTCAAATGGAGACCAACTGTGATAGCGAACACTCAGACTGAAAATGATATTAATACACCGGTTTTCCTGAATCTAATTTCTGTGAAAGAAAGCTAATGGTGTACTGTACCATCGAGAGAGAGAGAGAGAGAGAGAGAGAGAGAGACAGACAGACAGACAGACAGACACGCGCACACGATGCACAATGAACACGTGCACAAGTGTTGTGCGAGCGCACTCTCTCCCCAAATGTGGCCCAAGAAGAAAGTGCGAACCATACTGAAATGTGACAATATTTATGACCGAAGAAATTCGGCTTCACGTAACGGTAATTATGAACAAGATATTTTCCCTAATAAAATTACTGCAAAACAAAATCTGGAGAAACTAAGTGCTTCCCTATGTTCTCTGTATTTTATTCCATGTGCTCAAGAGCGGTTACGGGAAAGCAAGGGAGAGAGAAGACAGCCAAAGGGCGCAGGGAGAAAGAGCGCCTTAGCGAGCCGTTTTCGGCTGAGGGTTGGTTTTGCTTTAGAAACTGGAATGTGTCCAGGCTTGATTTTTATTTTCAATTCACATTTCAGATCCAGCTCCCCAAACTCTTTGATCTTTCTCCCTGTCTCCTTACCCGGAAGAGAACCCTTGGCCTTCTCAGCTGGGAGCTGGGAGCACACGTGGAAAGACTGGCTCGGATCCATATTCTTGCCAAATTTAGTCACACAAAGGGGCCTGCGAGGGAAAAAAGAAAGGATGAAAGCGGCCGCGCCGCGACTTCAAAGGCCGCGCCGCCGCGCCGGGCCCTGCGCAGGCGCCGCCCTCCGCGGATATAAGGCGCGGCCGGAGCGCGCGGCGGCCTCGGCGCGGCCGGCCCCGGGGCGCACGGGGGGCAGCCTCCGCACCCCGGGCCCGCGCCAAGTTGACGTCCGAGAAAAGTTTTCAGAAAGGAGAAAAGAGAATGTCACGCGCGGCCCTTAGCCGGCCCGAGGCCCGCAAGTGTGCGCCAGCGCCCACCTCCCTTCTGGGCACCCCGTCCAAAGTGCCGCCGGGCCCCCGCAGAGCCGAGCCCGAGGGCGCGCGGCCGGGCGCCCTGGCGCACCCCCTCCGCGCCCGCCCCGTGTCCCCTCGACCCGTCCTCGGCACCCCGGCCCGACCCTCTGGCTGCGGGAGGCGCGGCGCAGGGTGGCCGTCCTCGCGGGCGCGGGAGGCAGGGCGCCCTGGACGCCGCGCCGGGCCTGTCCCCTCGGGGCGCGGACCCGGCCTCTCCCGCACCGCCGGGCGTGCGGCAGACAGGCAGGCAGACAGACAGACAGACAGACAGACAGACCCCCGCCCGGCCGCGCCGAGCTGCAGACACCGCGGGCGCCCGCCGGCCCCGCGGAAGCCCGGCGTCCGCAGGCGGCCGGATCTGGGAACGACATTTTCACGGTCCCACGAGTTCTGTTACCCTGGAGGGTAGGGTTTTGAGTTTGTTTGTCTTAGGAGGAGGCACGAAGAGGCGGAAGAGCCCCTGGGACACAAACTGCCATTTCCCTCGCTCCCCCCCGCCCCCAGTCTCCCCTTTTCCGCGACGGCCGTTAAACTGAAGATGCCCACAGCTCGGGTCTCCTGCGAGCCTGCGGTGGCGGGGCGGGGGGTCGGGTTCCTTCGTTTTTCTGCTGCCCCCTCGCCTCTCTCTTGAGCATCCTCTTCCGTGCCCCCCTCTTTCCTTTGGGATCCCACCAAAGTTGCAGCTGGGCGAGAGTCCGGGCCACACAAAGGGAAGACCCGGGGCCTGGCGGGGGTCAGGCCCGAGGGGGCGGAGAGGGCTGCGAGGGCCCGTGCTTTTCTCTCGTCCCTGTAATTAAGGGCTCCCTGGACTGTCTAGCAGACTCGACTTGGCCTCAAGGTCGCCGGGAGGGGGTCCCCTGGCGTGGGTGTGGGTCCTTCCACCAGGTCCCCGGTCCCTGCCCGGGCTGGGCCCCGCTCACGCTGTGGGCGCCAGGCCCCGCTGCCCCGGCCTCGGTTCCGGCGCCTCGCCCCCCAGGAGAGCGCGGGCGTCGGCGCCCGGTGCAGAAGGAAGTGTTGATCTAAAACAAGTTCGCTCCCAAACTAAACCCAAACCAACCAAAGCCACCAGGAGGGGAAAAACCAACAGTGATCCAGCCAGCCCCTAGCAATTGTTTCACGGTCGGAATTAAATCACATCAAAACGCCCCCTGAAACCCACATCCTGAAGGAGCGAACCTACAGCAGCCTCCAGTCGTTCACCAGTCGTTCGCTCGAGTTCACACGAACAACCAGCCTCGACATCCGAGGGAAGGGGGTGGTGGGCGGCGGTGCTGCTTCTGCGCCGCACCCACCGGGCCCCGGACCTGGGACCCTACTCGCCTCACCCGAAGGGGCGGCTGCGTGTGTTAATAGCACCCCCCCCCGCCCCGCTCAAATTAGAAGAGACTGCTGGACTATTGGAATGCCTTTGCCAGGGAACTACACCGAACCTGTTGGGAGGAAGGAACCTCTTCCCGGGATTCCTTTGCCCCTCCTGTGTCCCCCTGCCTTTTCTTTTTCTCCAGTGAGACGGGCTTGATATGGAAATGTTAACCTCCTTCCCTAACAAGGCTTTAAAAAATTTTGGGGGCGCATGGTTTTGAAGTAAAGCTCTTTTAGAGTGCTCCCCATTAGAAGATTTGCAACAATGCTAGAGACAGCCTGTACCACGCACACCGCCTGGATGACTAAGAGCCACGCAAATCAGAGCAAGGCGCTAGGTGATTTCGTTAGGAACAATGTCCCCAAAGAGGAGCGTTACAGGAAAATACCAAACGCAGCAACCTACCCTCGCCCTTCTAGTAAACAGTTCTCACTAGTTATTGTTCCAAAAATTCCCATCTTCTCGTGCTGCTAATCTCCAGGACACCTGGAGCTGAGCTCCGAATGACTCAGGGAGTCCAGATAATTAACATGAAGGAGAAAATGGGAATTCGAATTAGTTGCAACACTTAAACAGGGGGGATGTAGGAGTCGCCATTTAATCTCTTCTTGGCTTCCAGAAAATACCCTCTGGCCATTATTAGAGCCCGCTCTCCCGAATTTGATGAAAAGGAGCCGTCTACTCTCGCTGCTTTGATGAAATGGCATCTTCCAGTGCTTTTCCTATCGGTCAAATTGACGCAGTTATAGGAAGAATTTTGACTTAGTTTTTACCATGTTTATTTTACAGCAGAGGCTATACATGTGACACAGCTACAGTTCATGTCTCTTGGACATTGGTGTCTAACTATAATGGAAGTTGCATACCACCACAATCCAAAAAACAAAAATTGGTTTTCCCCCCAACAGTATTATTGCTTCATAGACACACTGTAGCAGAGTGTTATTTTTGTTTTTCCTTTCTAAGGCACATTGTCAGTAAAAAAAAAAAAGTGTCATTTTTTCTGACTCCTTTTACCAGCACCTTACTTCTACCAGTTCTACCAGCACCAAATCTACCAGTTCTGTGGAGCCAACTGAACCCTTTAAATGATACAGTTTTAAAAACTACTTCCTAGCTGGGCATGGTGACACAAGCCTGTAATCCCAATACTTGGGGGGCTGAGACAGAAAGATCTTAGGTTTGAGGCCAGCCTTAGCAACTTAGAACTGTTTCAATAAAAAAATAACATATAATAGGGCTGGGAGTGTAGCTAGGAGGTAGAACGCCTCTGGGTTTAACCTTCAGTACCAAAAAATAAATAAAAACTACTTCCTAGCGCATTCCCATTTCCCAAAGTAGTAATCAGTAAGCGACGTTTTAAACGCTAATTTAGAGCATTTAAAAGTCTTTACTTGTACATGTTCAGTAGCCTGCATTTTCACCCTTAGGAAAAGAAGAGGGATCTTTGCCTGACCATTCCTATATAATAGAACTAGTATGATTCTGTAGCGTTTTCCTTATTTTCAATTTCAGGGAGATGAAGATGCATTTCTTCCGGCCTCCTGTTTGCTGGTCTGAGGTTTTACAGATGGCTACTTCATTGGGTATAATAATTTTGCCTGGATTTTTAACTGAGGAGGTTTGAGAGCCAAGGGACAAAATATAGTGTGTTTTCAAACCTCAGTTTCGCTTATACTGTAGCTTTCACAAAGCATCTCCTTACGAGTTCTGTCCTTGTACAAAAAGCATCAAAGAGATGGTGAAGACAGGGGATTTTTGAGGTTGGATTCGGATTTGCATCCTCAAGGGTCCCTTTCAGTGCACAGTCCGGGGTGCCAGAGAACGCCCTGTCCTCCCTCCCTGTCTGGCTTCACACGCCGGGTCCTTTTTTTTTTAAACCCCTCTATCCCCCCTTCTTGGGTTGCACACAGCGGCCAGCATGTGTCTCCGAAAACCCAGAAGAAATCTAGAGTAACTCTCTCCGAACATCCCGTAGGTAGTGAGGACGAAAGGAGAGAGATGTTTAAAAAGCGATAATTAAGATCCAGTCTCCAGCTCCTTCTCCCTCGTCCTATTTTGCTCGGGTAAGCCTGGAGATTTTATCTTGACTAGCATGTGCTCCCTCATCCCTTTCTCCAACGAGCATGTGTGCGAGCGACATCATGTTTAGTACAGCCACAACTCTTTTCCTTGACTTTCTTGCCTCTGTTCTCGTTTATTAGGTGAGCAGTATTTCCCCCTTTTCCTTCTCAGTCCCAATTCCCGCCTCGTCCCTCTGTCAGAGCATCTATCACCGTGGTGTCGATCACAGCGGCGGCGGTTTCTCTTTCATCTTCCTCCCCTGCCAGAGCTAAGGAAGGCGAGTGGGAGGCGGAAAGGAGGTGGAGGATAGACGGCCGGCGAGGAGGGGAGTGGGTGGACCGGGCAAGAGAGACGCGGATGATGAAGTTAAGCCATTCCGCCAGATTTTCTTGTCAATTTCACGCGGGCAAAGCGTGCCTCTCCGTGGGTTACCCTCAGTGCTGGGTCCTTCCTCCCCTCGCGGGGTCGCCCGACACACACACACACACACACACACACACACACACACACACACACAAACTAGGACCCGTCCTACAAGCTCTGGGAAAAGAAATAGGAAGGGGGAAAAAAAAGTCCTCAATCACCACCTCCTTCTCGCCGACTCCCCCCCCCCCAGCGGGCAGCCGAGGCGCGCAGGGGGCGGGGGAGGGGCGGGGAGGAGAAGCGACGCAAGTGGGTAGCTTTTCAGCGCCGGCGAGGCGCGGGAGGAGGAGAAGCGGCGGGGAGGCGCAGCCGCTCACCTGCGGGCAGGGCGCGGAGGAGGGACCGGGCTGCGCGCGCTCGGGGCCTCGCGAGCCGCCACGCTCCGGGTGCATCCCTCCCGTCGCCGCGCGGAGCCGAGGGGCTCAGCAGCTCGGTGTTCTGACACAGCGGAGGCGTGGAGAGAGGCGAGGGAGAGAGCCAGCGAGCCAGGCTGCGAAACTCGAGCCGGGAACAAAGAGGGGTCGGGCTGTGTGTGTGTCGGCTCGAGCTCCCAGCAGAAGCTTTGGGGCCCGAGGCTCCTGCTGTGACTCTCCGAGACCCCGCGGTGCCCTCCACTGCTCCTCCCAGCGCTCGCCCGCACCAACTTTATTCTTGGCAAACTTCTTCTCTTTCTCTTCCCCTCCTCCATCTCTACCTCCTTCTCCTCCCCCTCCTCCAGCAGATTAAATGCTCCCGGAGAAGGACGACCGAAGCAACAGGGAAGGAAACGAGCAGCTCTAAAACGGACATAGCCCTCCCGGTGGCTCTTTATTTTCCTTTTTTCTGACCCTTCAGGAAGTGGACTTTTCATTATCTTTTGATTCTCCTTGCACCTTCTCCGCGGGGGCGGACGGAGCTTTTTGGCCCAGCTCCCCTCTCCTTTCACGGAAAACAAACTCCTAAATCGGCACCGGAGGACTCCACGGTGGAGAGCTTTGCGCGGGGACGCGCCGCCGGATCCTCCTCTGCGCTTGGGGGAGTCCTGCCCCCTCCAGCACCCGCGCCTTCCGCGCGCAGACCCCGGGGGCGCGGGGGGCGTGGGGCGGCGGGCCGGGCCGGGGCAGGCTAGCCGAGCGCGCGGCCGCGCAGACGCCCCCAGAGGCGCCGGCCTCGCAGTCCCGCGCCCTTCGGCCCCAGGGGCGGGCGCCGCCGTCCGTCTCCGCGGAGCTAGAAAGAGCTCGCTCCCGCCGCCGGCCTCCCCCACGCAGCCCTCAGGCTCTCCGTCCCCTCTGCCCCGAGCACTGAGCCCCCTCGCTTTCCTGCGGCCGCCGCGGGTGCTCCCACCGCGGAGCGGAGGTTACAGAGCCGGCGGGATGCCCCAGCTCTCCGGGGGAGGCGGCGGCGGGGGGGACCCGGAACTCTGTGCCACGGACGAGATGATCCCCTTCAAGGACGAGGGCGACCCCCAGAAGGAGAAGATCTTCGCCGAGATCAGTCACCCAGAAGAGGAAGGAGACTTAGCCGACATCAAGTCCTCCTTGGTCAACGAGTCGGAAATCATCCCGGCCAGCAACGGACACGAGGTGAGCGGCCCCGTGCGGCGAGGGGCAAGGGGCGAGGGCCGAGGGGCAGGGGCGAGGGGCAGGGGCGAGGGGCTGGGCCGAGGGGCAGGGGCGAGGGGCGCGCCGCGCGGAGCGGGGCCCCGTTGGCTGGGGAGGCAGGAGGCCCCGGCCCCTGGTCAACATTGTCGGGGTGTGTGCTGGAATCGCGCTCCAAGTGGATCAGCTTGGGGGTTCGGCAGCCAAGCGGCTGGTTTACAGGCAGGAAATGTACCCGTTCGCACACCGTTTTTCCTCCGGACTTTTTGGTGGAGTAGAGCGGTGCGATGCATTACAGAGAGGATGTCTAAACAATACTACTGGGAAGTTCATCCGCAGGACGGAAACCAAGTGCACCCGCTATCTTTTCTCGGTAGATGTCTGCAAAAGTGCGTTAAACCACCAAAGGCTTAGACGGGCCGAGCCGCAGGCGGGAGGAAGGGGAGGCGGGCGTGGGCCGGGGGCCTCGGGGCGGTCCCAACCGCCGGGGAGGCGCCCGCGCGGGGCTGCGGGGGCTGCGGGGTGCGTCCTGCGTCCTGCGCTCCGAGCCCCCGCGCCCGCTGCAGGAAGCCCCGGGCGCGCGGCGACAGCCACCCCAAGGGTACCGACGCCGCGACCCACCGCCCGTAACCCCAGCCACTCGACGAGGGGGGAGCCTTTAGTGGGGTTAGTTTGGGTCCAAATCGGCCCTTCAATCTATACAGAAGAGAGGCGAGCCGGAGTTGAGAATCGGCGGAAGCCTGCCCGGGTTTGGGAGGGTAGAAAGGGCTTTATCAGATCTCCAGGCCGGCTGCGAGGGAAAGCGCTGGTAACCCGAGTAGGGTAAATAGAGACACGTGGGTGCCGGCGCGAGAAAGCCGCGAGCGGGCTGCGCCGGAGGGCTATTTCAGGCCTCGCTCAGATCTTCAGATGGGGAGGGGGACCCTGATATCTTGACTCTACTGGCCACCCAGTGAAACAACTGGGATACCCTCCAGAGGAGGAAATCCGGACGAAGAGTCTTAACACCCGAAAGATTTCACCAACGCTTTTCCCTTTAGAGAAAATTGGAGGTATACCCCTTTTCCTTAAATGGCATACTTCTGCCCCCAAAAGAAAGCGCGTGGTTTTGGGGGCGGGGACATTTTGGGTTTTAAAAAACACGTTTAGAACACCTCAGAGTTACCTTCTCTGTCCCAATGGCAGGGGTGAGTATGCGTTTTGGAAGGCTGGGGCCCTGGGTTTTGAGGAGAACATAGGGTGTTCTTTATCCAGTGAATCCAGCCGGAAGGAGATGGGGGAGCTAGGGTGCACCCAACCTCACCTAAAAGATTTGTGACTTGGGGGGAAGGAGGTCATGGGGGGGACATCAGTCCAAGGAACCAAATAAAGTCCAAAACACTCAAAATTTTTGTCAAACTCAAATTTATAGAGCACCCTTTTTCTACCCATTTAACTTATTTTTCTTTAGTCCATAAACAAATCTGCCACCCAGTTCAGTTTTTACACTTTTCTGGTCTGGCGAGAGGGGCACTGCATGGGAAACCGACAACCCCAGGTGTTAACCTGGCCGGGGTGTTAGTGGCAGGAGGAGACCCAAGGAAGATGGTGAAGGGTTTATATCACTGATTTGCGCTTGGCTGAGTCGAGGTGGATGGCGGTTACCAAAACCGATAATAATTGGGCTATCTTTTAGATGTCTATAATGCGACTCTCAATTTTTTCCTTTCTTTAACCACAGATCAGTTCTACTTTTCTCTTGTAAGCCTGCGCTCAGCCAGCCATGGTGGGTTGTAAACAGGAGTGGAGCTCTAGCTGGGACTGCTCTTAGGGCGATTTCTCTAAGACCCCATTGGAGTGGTTGGTTTGTGTATATTTAAAATGTCATTTTCGGTTGCAAAATGATATTTCACCCCGCTTTTAATCAGACCTAATTGAAGAAGAGGTTGGAGAGGTTATCAAAACTCTCAACCCCATTAACTCCAGCTCCCAGCACCATAGGCATCCAAGTAGCCTTGATAGGTTTGGGTAAACAGAACAGCACATGGTCATTTCCAAATTTACTATATTTTTGTTATTATTTTTACTTTTTGGTCCTGATAATAATCACTAAAAAATACATGTTGAAAAGAAAGAGATTCCCCCAGTACTCAGCACTTGCCTATCCTTCTTAGATTAAGAAAACAGATAGATTGGGGTGCGCCTCAATCTCTTTCTTTGAGTTGCCAGTGAACACACTTATGGTTACTGTCACAAATTCTAAGGTGATTTTCTTTCTTTTGGGGGTGGGGATTCATGCTGTTAGGTGGCCAGACAAGCACAGACCTCTCAGGAGTCCTACCACGACAAGGCCAGAGAACACCCTGAAGATGGTAAGATGTCGACTCTACTTCTCCCAACTTTACCATAGAACACGTGTGATTTGTGTGTATGGGTTTGTTTTGCTATGGTTGAGTTCGACCTAGATCAGGACCAGATGTGATAAGACTATGCCCACTATTATAGCAAAATGGGAAAGAAAACCCAGGACATTTTTTGCTTCTCTTGAGTGTATATTCTATCATTTAACAACTGTCTTTGAATGAGTTAGGGGCCTTTGGATTTCAATTAACTTCCAGATTCTTGGAGAAGAAGGAGTATTTATAATGAAGATTTTTTTCAACAAGAATAGTTTTGAATGGATTTTCGCTGGCAAAATTGCTGTTGCAGGCTTGTTATGGTGAGAAGGCAGGCAGTGAATGAACATGGCTCAGTAAGCAGAATCTAGCTTGTAAAAATATAAAACTTATAAGTAGGAACTATGCATATTAAACAGGATAGACTTTCTCCACATTTCTGATCCTTGTTAAAAGTTTTAAGAAATATATATATATATATATATATATATATATATTTAGATTTAAGGACAGCTCCTTGTGACTTTGAAAGAATCAGATAATGTGCAGGAATTACTTGTCAACCAGTCTGCATTTCTTTCTGGTCTCCTTTAATTACTTAACAATCGGCCTGATCAGAATGGAGTGTTTGGACTTACAGTATATCAACCAGGAAAAGAAGGCTTCCTCCTTGGTGACAAAGTAGTTGGCATAGATTAAAGGGAAGAATTGTATAAACTGAACACACACAAATTTCTTTGACAGAACAATGTAAATGTGGCACATAAAATTAAGCCTTCCAGAATTAATCCTTTTTAAATTTAGGTACTTGACCATGTATGAGATATCACTCTCTCTCTCAGTAAAATCTAGAAATTTTCTAGAAATATAGAAGTATCAATAGAATTTTTGAGTTTGCCTAAAAGGAAAAGCATAATTTCAAGTGTATAAATATATATGTGTCTGTATAGATAGATGGCCTAATATATTTATATTATGGTTTTAAGTTTGTGTGTGTTCCTTCATGTTTCTGTATTTCTTAGTCCAGTTTGTTAGTATTAGACCAAATTAAGTTAGATGGATAACACTTATTATTGTAAAAACATCAGTCAGTAGTGGAAATAAATTGAACCACATGTTTTTTAAACATCTGGTTTGCTGCTAGGCCTTTTAAGAGAATAAATACTGTCAATCTAAAATAGAGCATAATAATCCAGTTATAGTACTTTATAAACAAGTCTTTCATGTAAAGTCTTACTTGTCTTAGAACTGTTAGATTTTTCTGATGAAAAATAGAGTGGTATAAAGGGAAGCCAATGTATCATTGATTGTTCTTTGGATTCTCTCAGGAAAGCATCCAGATGGAGGCCTGTATAACAAGGGACCCTCCTACTCGAGTTATTCTGGCTACATAATGATGCCAAATATGAATAATGACCCATACATGTCAAATGGATCCCTTTCTCCACCCATCCCGAGAACAGTGAGTAACATACTATTGTTGCAAATTATTTTCAGAAACGTAAATTAATTTGTATTTTGGCAGAATGTTTATTTTTTCAAAGATGTTGAAAATACTTTCATTGTATATGACCGACCAGTCATTACTAAATAAGAGCTGTTACAGGGAATGGGCACCTTAAAATAGTGCTATCTTTGATGTCTTGCATTTGGAATTTTAGCTTTTGGCTTATTTGTTTAAGATTAATAACAGATTAAGAGTTATGAAATCAAATGAAGCTAAATCAACAAATTTTTTATGAGTATGTGCTTCCTGTGCTGATGATAGGAAAAAATTTATTTAATCTTTTAGCTAAGAACTTGATAGCTTTCTTTGCCCACGGGCTATGCAGGAATCAGAACTGTTAAGGCTCATTTGGAGCTGAGCATTTAAATTGTTACTTTGGCTTTTCAAAGTGTCTTGTTTGATTATATTAGCAATTTTTAAGATGCTTTGTGAGTGGCGGATCAGTTATTTTTAACTTTATTGCCAATTGTTGAGAAAGTATCACTTGGAGAAGACCTAAAGAAAGTTGTTCCTTTTTTTTATCTTGCGGTTAACTTTTGAAGTTTTAAAAACGTAGTGGCATTATAACTGCATTATGCAAATGCATAACATTATGAAGAGTTTCACATTTGTTACTTGATGATATTTTTATTTTCTTGGGAAGTGGAAATCTCATGTATGTAGTGAGAAAGCATATAAATGGTAACTTATGTAGTACATGGATATGAAGGTGTTGGTGATGAAGTTCTCCATGAAAATCCTCTCTCAAGCAGTGGAGATGGATTTTCACTGATTCGTCCATATATTTACCTTCTACCCAGCCCCACTCTCTCTCCACCACCCAGCCCCCAAGGAAAAACATATATGTATGAGTGTTAGGGCTTACAGTGTCAAGTCTCACTGGCCCTCCTGGGAGCTGAATCTTTGATAGAAAAGGGAACCTGTGTTTTTTGCCCATCGCTCTACAAACTGAAAATATGGATCGCAAATACCTGGGGAAAGCATTGTTATTAATGAATGCCTCAGTGGCCTGGGGGTGAGAAGATTCACCAAAGTAGCAGAGGGGAATGGCTGATCATTTGTTATCAACAGCATTGTTTGTGGTTGTCTCGATTATCTGTAGCCCTCAATTGTTGAAATGATGGGTATAAGGAATAAAATCACTTTGTGTGGGCACTGTAATTTAGAAGTTATTGTAATTAGCTTTCATAAATTTCAAAAGGATATTTGACCTCTCAAGTATGAAATAGAATTTTTCTAATTTTTATATAGCAGCTAAAATGGAGATCTCATGATGGTTGCCATAAGAAAAAAACTATTTTATATTTTATTTTAAAAGACTTCAATATTTAATGAAACTTAATGTCTATGTGGCACATAGGAGTCTTCTGCCTAAAATAAATGAATTAATAAAAGCAAATGTAGCTTAATATTTAGAGACCACCACAAATAAATATTTTTGACTTTTAAAACTTCTAGAATACTTTATATTTGTTGACCTAGAAATGCAAATAAATCAGCTTTTTCTTTTGTAGTTTCATAGGCTTTTTGGGGGGGAGGGTACAGAATAATACAAGATTTCTGTTGAAATTTTTTTTAAAACAACAAATAATCTTTCCAAATCAAATTATAGTTGGGGTAATAATAGAAAATAGCCACTGGAACAGTCCAATACACTGTAGCTGTACATACAGTGCATATTTTGAAATGCATTCCTTAGATCAATTACTTCACCTTTCCAACAATTTTTTAAAAAGTCAGTGTCATAAAAATTTATTGGCATTTGTAAACAACACCCAAGAATATTGGACATTAAGCTTCTCTTTGTCTTTAAGCCGGCATTCTGCCTTCTGTCTAGGCAGCCTTTTCTCCTGATTCCCCAGTATACTCATAATTTTGAAATTTTATAGAATGGAAAGGTGTTTGTTGTTAGTGTAGATATTAAAATTTTGAGGTCTGTGAATAAGTCATTCATTGCTTAGGAAAGATTTGTGGCCAGAATAAATGTCAGTAGGTATAGAGTAGAGGAGCCGGGTGTGATCAGGAAATGATTATCTTACCCTGTTATCTGATGCTTTGCTTTATTCTGTTAGATATTAGAATGCGTTTATTTTAGGCACATTTTCTTGAGATATTTTGCAGTTTGCACAATTCCAGAAGCCTTTCAGTTTTAACCACAAGGCTGTGTCAATTGTTTTTTCAGGGTCCAACCAAAGTAAGTTACAATTTTTGGTTTTTAAGACCTAACAGCTGTTTTTAATGTGTCTTAGATCAGAAACACTTTAACCGGAAGGCAGCCTCTCTTCTTCACCCATAACCACACTTCAGTGTTATTGCTCTTTAGCAGAACTCAGTGTGTCCGGCATCCACAATGATAGACAGGAACAGGGCAACCATTTGTGTTTGGGCTTAGGGTGGGAGCATCCCCTGGCATCCCTGTGACTTGAATTTGCATTACTAACAATTTCTTGTTTACTGCATCTGCTCCCCAAGTGTTAGAACTGGGCAAACATCTGGGGGTGGGGAGACCTGGCCACCCTTTCTCCTCATAGTCTTCTGTTTTGATGTAACTAAGTAGTCCTGAGAACCCCAGCTATGGCCAATTGGCACACACACGCTTCTGCTGGAATCTCATTATAACAATTCTATGTGCTTTTGCTCTGTTTCACGCAAACACTGGTGTACATATACACTCCTAGATTTTTACCTGTGACCTAAGTACCACTTTATTTATTCAGGAGAACTACCTCCACCCATCCAGCTTTTATCCTTCTGCAGGGAAACTTTAATTGGCAAATTAACTTTTTCTAGAACTGGAATTCTTAGGAATGTGAATATCTATACCCCAAATCTTATGAATGGGTCTCTAATAGAATTTTAAATAAGAATTCTTGAGATAAATTGAGCCTGAGAAGAAAGCACCTATGACAACACATTTGGTGTTAGTGTGCACACTCAACCTCGGCTTGAGTTGGTCTTCTGCACAGAGAGAGAAGAGGTGCAGAGGTCTGTTAAATATTTCAGAGCCAGGACCCTGGAGAGTTTATTAAAAGCATACTCCCAAACCTTTCTTCCTCTGAACCATATTTATGAAAATCCCTGTAGGCCAATGGTAAAGTATTAAAAGAAAAAAATAGTTCTTTATTTCCCAAGCTCAGTCCTGGCAACTGTGTGCCTGAATAGCAGGTGAAGAGTGAGCATGGCTGGCTTTAACCCAGTGAAAGTTCCCATTGGTCGAATGACCTGTGGTTATTCATCTTAGGTGTCAAGCTTCTATTTGTCCCTCTTGCAGCCGAGATGTTTCACACCTTAGAATAGAAACCTCGAGTTTCTTCTCAGATACTTGGGGAAGGAAGAGCAGCCATAGTGCAGGAAGCTGCCGTAGACGTTGCTGTCAGTCCCGCCAAACCGCACAGCACCTGGCCAGTGTGGTGCCGCAAACTTTCATTGTTTCTGGTTCTTATGTGATCTTTTGTAGACTGAATTTTTAGGTGGGAAAGGAAGATGTTTGTATTCTCATTCCAGCTAGCTCTTAATTTTTTTTTAATTTTTAGGTAGGAATTGCTTTGGAAAGGTGGGAGTTTGTTTTTAATTATTTATAACAACTCTAACCTTAAAGGAATCAGCATTTTGATTTCTGATTAACAGAACCATACCTATTATAACTTTGCCTTAACCCCCCACCACCAAATTTTATTTGCCTATTATAAGCAGCTAACATTTGATTGTATCATTGTTGTATCTGGAATTAAGAAACTAAAGTGGACTTTGGTAAGCTCTTTGAAATTAATTCAGAAATAACAACTCAAGGATAGAGAGAATAGCTCATATCTGCAAGATTTTTAAGGCAGAGGCTTTTTTCATTTTATTGCAAGGAACTACTTAATTTGACTTACTGACAAATTATTATTGTTGTTGTTATTATTATTATCATTATTATTATTTTGTGGTACCGGGGATTGAACCCAGGTAGACTCTGAGTTCCACCCCAGTCCTATTTTTTATTCTTTTTTGTTTTGTTTTTTTCCGGTACTGGTGATTGAACCCAGGGGCATTCTACCTCTGAGCTACACCCCCAGCCCTATTTTTTATTCTTTATTTTGAAACAGGGTCTCAATAAGTTGCAGAGGGCCTCACTAACTGACTGCAAACCCGGATCCTCCTGTCTTAGCCTCCCAAGTCCTGGGATTACAAGCGTGTGCCACCACACCTGGCTTTTATTCTTTATTTTGAAACAGGGTCTCACTAAATTGCAGAGGGCCTCACAAGTAGCTGAAACTGGCCATGAAACTGTGATCCTCCTGTCTCAGCCTCCCAAGTACTGGGATTACAAGTGTGCACTACCATGCTCAGCTCTGACAAATTATTTTTGATTTTCTAATTTCTGAAGCAAAATATATTGAGCTTTCCCCTTTACCTCAAGTATAGGATGTTTTAGAAAGTGTATTCTATGTCACATTTGTATGTGAATGTTAAGAGACTGTAGGAAAATGCCTTAGCCCCCAACTCTTCTGTTTGATCCCCTCTTATTTTCACCCCTGTGAAACTGGGAAAGGATCATAGAAGAATCAGGAGCTAGTGCCATCCCTCCTTCAGATCTCTTAGAGGTCTATACCAGTGATTTGTTTATTCAAGTATCCCAGGGAGTCATATCCATATGACTCTTCAGGAGCTACTATTACATTTATGTCTTATCCTTACTCATATAGATGTTTTGAAATGACCCTAGTAGTTTATTGTTCATTCACAAAGACATAAGAACAACTCAAAAGATATTCAGTAACTTCACTAAAGCAAGACCATTGGGCCAACCTGCAAAAACCCTGCTTTTGTCATACTCCTCCCATACAGTGTTAGATTTGCTTTCATCAGCCCCATTGCTCTGATCCAGTCTTTCCCATGGTCAAAAACTCTTGTGTGATTTAATAGAACAGAGATAGGGCCTCACAAATGAGTCCATCTGGAGCCGAACTTGTAGTAGCCTCACAAGTACTTTTCCCAGGGTCAATTGGGAACATTTTGCAGCTGTTGAATTTCTTTAAAAGACTAATTCTGTTAGTTCTTTAGGCAGAACCATTTTGGATTTATGTAATTGAAATATTTTTGAACAATCAGATCACTCCATTCTTTTCTGACTCCTTTTGTTCCTCATTTATGTATTAGAGATATGATTGGAGTTTTCTAAAACTTGTTTCCCTTTGATTTTGGAGAAAGATCTGGAATTTAAAGATAAAATGCGAGATAGGAGGATTGCAGGTTCGAGCAACCTAGTAAGGTCCTCAGCAACTTAGTGAGACCCTGTTTCAAAAATAAATAAATAAATAAATAAATAAATAAATAAATAAATAAATAAATAAAAAATAGGTCTTGGGATGTAGCTCAGAGGTAGAATGCCCATGGGTTTAATCCCTAGTACCACAAGGGGAAAAAAAGATAGAATGTTCCAGGGCTCTCTGTGACCAGCAGTAAAGCACATGTTTATTTCCAGGTAGAGGTAGAACAGAGTTCATCGTAAGTGCTGCTGTCATGGGACTCAAGGTTGTTTTTAAAAGGCAGGTGCTCACTTAAAACTTGTCCTTTTTGCCAGGCTTGGTGGCGCACACTTGTAATCCCAGTACTTGGGAGGCTGAGATAGGAGGATCCCAGGTTCGCGGCCAGCCTCAGCAACTTGTGAGGCCTTCCACAACCTAGTGAGACCCTGTTTCAAAATAAATAACAAAATAGGGCTGGGGATGTAGCTTGGAGGTAGAACCCCCTGGGTTCAATCCCCAGTACCACACACAAAAAAGTAAAAACAAAGAATAAAAAGATAGAGCTGGGGGTGTAGCTCAGGTGTAGAATCCCCCTGGGTTTAATCCCCAGTACCACAAAAAAAATAATAATAAAATAGGGCTGGGGGTGTAGCGCAGAGGTAGAATGCCCCTGGTTTCAATCCCTGGTACTAAAACAAAAAACAAAACAAAACAAAACTTGTCCTTTTTAAAGCCATTGCTTAAGTGACTGTGCCAAGCTGAGCCAGTCTACAGGAGACCTAACATTGTAGTGATCAGTAGACTTAGTACTGATTTTTGCTTTCTTGACAGTCCTTACTCATTATTAAAGACAGCCATTGGGCTTTACTTAAATAATTAAAAAATACATTTTAGGAGCTGGACATAGTGTCATTTGCCACTGTAATCCCAACTACCTGTGGCGGGAAAATCACTTGAACCCAGGAGTTCAAGGCCAGCCTGGTTAACATAGTATTTCTACTTTTTAGGTTCATGATAAGTTTTTAATATTGAATTAGGATTTTATAAAGCCACAGTCTAGGAACTGTAGGCTCTGCTATAAGCTCTTAAATCGTTTTAGGTCTATAAATGATCAAATCTCTAAGATTTGGAGGCTCAAAGCCTGAAAATGATTTAGAGACCAACAACAAAGACTAGTTAGAGGGGCTGGGGAGTAAAGAGTGAGAAGTTGAGCAGAGGGTTGCCCAGGGAGTAGCAGTGGCTAACTCAAAAATTTTGATACTCTGCTTGGGACCATTTATAGACTATTATCAGAGGCAGTGTAGAGGATTCTAAAGTCTCTGCACAACAGTATATTTATACACAATACCACTCTGGCTAAACCTCTAAACATGCTGCAATCATTCACTCTTACAGGTAGATCCCTGGCAAAGCTTCGGGGAGATGGAACTCACATGACTTTCAGCTGATGTGGGGAAAGTGCAGGGGCACCATGGAACAAGGAGGAGTTTTGGTTGCCTCTCCCATTTCTCTGTTCATGGGAGAAATAGGACTGGCAGAGGTGTTGTATCACAGAAGGTCTAGAAATGTGTTTTATTTTTTCAGCTAACTATGGGCAATAGAATCTTCAAAAAACTAGATTATGGGTCATTGTGTCTCCCTATCCCCACTAATAATCCTTTATGGAACTTGATGATAGTTATGCAGAATCAAATTTAGATCTTCACCATAGTAATTTATTGTGATGATGTTATATTCACTTTAATAAAGATGCCTATTGCTGCTGTATTAAACATAGAGAAAGATGGAATGAAGAAGTAGATGTAGGAAACGCTCTATAATATAAAAAAGAGGCGTGGTTTTGGGATCGCTTCAGTTTTCTTTTATTATTGTTGTCTTCTGCTGAATGAAATAGTCATCAAAACAAGAATTTAAAATCCAACCTACTAAGATTTTTTTTATAATTCCATTATTTTATAATCCTGGAAAACTTAGTAGTTAAAGCTATCCACTAGCTGGGTACGGTGGCATACATCTGTAATTTCAGTGCTTGGGAGACAGAAACGGGGATCACAGGTTCGTGGCCAGCCTCAGCAACCCCGTGAGGTTCTCCCCAACTTAGTGAGAACCTGTTTCAAAATAAAAAATAAAACAGGACTGGAGGTGTAGCTCAGAGGTAGAATGTCCCTGGGTTCAATCCCCAATACCACCACCAAAGGAAAAAAAAACAAACTATCCATTATTGGTGATAGCTGATCATCTAGTGACCAATTTATCAGAGACTACTGATGACTTGTGAGAGTGTTATAATCAGCCTAGCACAGAAGAGACACCCGGTAAATTTGCTGAATTAAAATATAGTGTACTAGGATTTTTTCATGGATTTTTTTTGGATATTCCCAGATGATCTCTCTTTTTATCAACCCAGACGCTATGTGAAAAGCAAGACCTGAACGTGTCTGCTAAATAATCCTTAGTATTTTATTATTATACCTTTTCTTTGATTTGTTGAATCAGTGGGTATAACGGAACATTAGACTGTTGTTTTAAGTGAAGAAGTCAAAGTCATTCCTTTTAGAACGTTAAGTTTTCAGGTAACAGCTGAAAAGAGTCAGCCGGAGGAACTCACTGCTAGACTATTTAATAAAGAATAGGACTGGACCCTCATATGATAATTGATCATAGATGTACTTATCTCTTACTTGGGTCCTAGACACCTAATGGAAGAAATGGAGTGATAGAAATGCTTTTTTTTTTTTCAGAAGGGTGCTTGAGATGGGAATATAATACTACTAAAATGAAAATCACGGTCATATAGATAATGCTTTTCAATTCATTTTTATTCTCTCTCAGCTAGAAAGGACATTTTTCCCCAGTAGCACTTTAGGCATTTCCATTTATTAGAAAATTCTGTATGTTCTTTCCAGTTCCTTGTGGCAGCATCATTGCTGACTTTTCTAGGCCTGTGTGTGTTGTACATTGAGTATACCTTTTGGCAATGTGGAGAACATTTTTTAGTTTATTAGGGGGAGGAAAGTGGGGTCTCTGAAGGGAAGTACCAGGCTAGATGTTAAAAGACCTGAGGTCTAGTCCTATGTCCATCTCCTTCCTCTGAAGGCATCTAGCCTCTCTCAGCTTTTTTTTCCTCATTTACAAGATGGCGTGTTCTTGGCGGCTTGCCTGCCTTGCCTGGTCAGTGTGAAGCTCTGATGGCACAAAGCTGCAAAAGTGCTCAGTGTTCCAGCTGTGGCAGGAGAGAAGGAATCTGAGATGGTAGGAGCCAGTGCGCTGATTCCCACCTGGAGGGATTTCTGCAGCCATAAGAGGTGCTTGGCTGGGCCCAGGAAGCTCCAGAGAAAAGAAAGACATTTCTTATTGTGCCATGATGCTGATCTGGAAATTGGACACTGGATGAAGGCCTTACATTCACCTTTGGGAAGTGTTTGCAGTGAATAATCGTTTTGGAGATTGTCATCCCATCCTTTACAGGGGTAGTTTTCCTCTCTTGGTCTTCTTTTCTCTCCCAAGTGTTGGGAGAGCACTAAGTTTTCTCATTAGCACCACAGATCCTCCTGTGGATGGGGGGCTGAGGATGTAGCTTAGTGGTTCAATCTCTAGTGGTAGATCACAGGTTCTACACTAAAGGAATGGCGTGTGGTTTCCAAATTTCAGATTTGTTAGCTGAAAATATCACATCCTTCCAATATTTGATAAGAAACTGCCAGATGACACTTAACTCATTGGGTTGGGTAGAAATATATTTTTGGTTAGGAAAAATTTCCCCTTAACCCTTTAGGAGATGGGTTTCTTCTCCCCACTGCAGAAATTGTATAGAGAGGAACTTGAAGCCATGTGAATATTGAGGACAAGAGGTGAGTTATATTTTTTTCCTTCAAATTTTCTTCTGTGGCACACGCTTGTAATCCCAGTACTTGGGAAGCTGAGACCAGAGGATCTGGGTTCGTGGCCAGCCTCAGCTACTTAGTGAGGCCCTTCGCAACTTAGTGAGACCCTGTTTCAAAATAAAGAATAAAAAATAGGGCTGGGGGTGTAGCTCGGAGGTAAAATGCCCCTGGATTCAATCCCCAGTACCGCAAAAAAAAAAAAAAAAAGATTGCTTCTGGCTTAAATCTTTCTGGTTTTCTTAGCACTAAAAATATCAGGTCCAAGGGACATATTAGCCAGGCAGCAAGGAGAAATCAATGTCTTTCTAGCCTTGTGGAAAATTCCAGTTTTCACCCTTTCAGGACTTTTCTTTTTCTCCTAATAAAATCTGGTGAATGTTAAATATATACCAATATGGAGTCAGCTCTCTTTGTATAGGATTCCTCAATTTATTTTATTTTATTTTATTTTATTTTATTTTATTTTATTTATTTTTTTGTGGTACTAGGGATTGAACCCAGGGCATGCTACTGCCCAGCTACACCCCCAGCCCTATTTTTTATTCTTTATTTTGAAACAGCGTCTCACTAAGTTGCAAAGGGCCTCACTAAGTAGCCGAGGCTGGCCACGAACCTGGGATCCTCCTGTCTCAGCCTCCCAAGTACTGGGATTACAAGTGTGCACCATCACACCTGGCCAAGGATTCCTCAATTTTGAGCACTATATAATGTACATCATCATAATTTTGATCACATCATCTCAGTATACTAGTTCAAATGACTTGGATCAAGGAAAAAAGACATTGTAAAGGCAAGAGGCATGGCTCAGTGGTAGAGCAATATCATCTTACCTCAAAAATATTAGACTTTGTCTTAGATTTTTAAAGTCTGGGAAAAATCCAAAAGCATCAAAGTGAAAAGCATTTAACATTTACCACAATCATGCTAACCAATTAGCCTGCTGGCAGAGTGAAAGAAAAGAATTGTCAGTCACAGGTGGCACACACCTGTGATCAATTCCAGGAACTCTGGAGGCTGAGGCAGGAGGATTCTGAGTTCCAGGTCAGCTTTGGCAACTTAGCCAGATCCTGTCTTAAAATAAAGTTTTAAAAGGGTCCAAAGCTACAGCTCAGTGATAGAACACCCCTGGGTTCAATCTCCAGTACCAAAAAGTGTGTGGGGGGGTCAAGTTTCCCAAACATTGCTCAAATTATTTTTTGCTCATTTTTATGCAAACACTAAAAATTTAATATTCAAGATTGTTTTTGCTTGAAAGGGAAAAGGGAAAGCAATTGATTTTTTAAAAAACTACTATCTTTTGCTAGATACTATGTGTGGCAATTTACATGGTTATTTAATGTAATGCTTACTTGATGCAAAAACTGTGGGGTGTTTTAAGCTCAGTGTTAAAGATAGGAGCCCATCCTTATGGATAGCAGTCACCTGCCCCAGGTTGATAAGTCGTAGAGTCAGGGCCTTTCCTTAATGTCTAAAGTCTTTAAAAAAAAAAAGTCATTAAAACCAGTCACATTTGTTCTAAGGAACACAAAGCACTTACTAATCATAATATTGATGAAAATGTAAAGCAGGAAAGCTATTAAGATGATGATCTTAGACTACTAGACTTTTAAAAAAATGCTTAACTTTTTATGAAAATAGAAGAAGTATTTTCATTTAAAAAGCAACACATACCAAGCATGGTGGTGCACACTTTTAATCCCAGGTCTTGGGAGGCTGAGACAAGAGTATCACAGGTTTAAGGCCAGCCTCAGCAACTTAGTGAGACCATTTCAAAATAAAAAAATACAGCTTCAGGGTGTAGCTCAGAGGTAGAATGCCTCTGGGTTCAACCTCCAGTACCACAAAAAAAAAGCAATACATGTTCATTAGAAAACTTGGATGAACAAAAGGAGTAACAGATATTAAATTTCCATGATCCTATTCTCAGAGATTATCACTGTTAGAACTTGCTATGCAGCCTTTTAGACTTTTCTCTGTGCATATATATAATTATATATAAATACTTGTTATATATTCATGGAAATGAGAACATAATGTACCATTTTGTAACTTGCTTTTATTCTCATTAATATATAATGGATATTTTCTTCTGTAACATAATATTCAATAGATTGTCTAATTTATTTATTTATTTATTTATTTATTTATTTTGCGGTACCAGGGATTGAACCCAGGGGTGTTCTACCTCCGCGCTACCCCGGCCCTATTTTTTATTCTTTATTTTGAAACCGAGTCTCACGAAGTTGCGGAGGGCCTCACTAAGTAGGGAGAGAGAGAGAGAGAGAAAGAGCTGAGGCTGGCCGCGAACCCGGATCCTCCGGTCTCCACCTCCCAAAGTACTGGGATTACAAGCGTGCGCCACCACGCCCGGCTCCTTTTTATTTTTTATTTTGAAACAGGGTCTCACTAAGTTGCTGAGGCTGGCCTTGAACTTGCGATCCTCCTATCTCAGCCTCACAAGTACTGAGATTACAGGTGAGCACCACCTCGCCTGATTTGTTTGTCCTTAAAGGTCCAGGGTAGATGATACCTCCTCTGTGAAGTTCCTTTCAATTCCACTACCAGTAAGAGGAGCTGTGCTTTCCTGTGGGTCTCCGCGGGTCCTTCTTCATGGCTGTGTACCCATGTTTTTTACTAGTGGGCTCCATGTCTGTTTCTCACTGTTAGTTCTTTTAGGATACTGAGTATGTCTTACTTTGTTGCCCAGAACTTGTCACACTACCTGCCACGGAGCAGGTTACTTACCAGATGTTTGTGAAATAAACAGAGTAGGAATTTTAAAACTTTAAGAATGTAAGGCAATATTGCTAAATGCCAATCTACATTTAAATGGAAACTCTTAAACTATGAAAATTCACACTGAATCACAAAACTGAAATGGAGCTTAGAAATTGTTTGAGCATTAAGTAGAGTCCATGGACTTGACATCACTATTAGTTCTGAGAGCATATCACCAGCCAGCACTATTCTAAGCATTTTTTGTATATTAGTTCATTTAATCCTCACAACAACTCAGTAATATCCCTATGTTACAGATGAGGGAACTGAGGCATAGAGAGGGTTGCCAAAAGTCCTCGTGAGACATAGAGAGGGTTAAGGATCACTGTAAAACATGTCAAGGAATGGAAGGTCAGATCAAGTAAGTAACGTGCTCTGATCACACAACTGGTAAGTAGCAGTACCTTGGGTGGGGCCCAGGCCTTGACTCCCAAAGCTGGGTGCTTTCTACAACTTCAGCTTCTTATTAGTAGGTACTGCTGGTACCTAGAACATACTATATGCCTGTCGAATCAGTGGATTTCTCATCAGTAAGATGGAAAGGATTCTTAGCTTTAGTGAGGATAAAATAAGATACTGGGGAAGCCGGGCGTGGTGGCGAACACTTGTAATCCCAGTACTTGGGAAGCTAAGACCGGAGGATACAGGTTCGCGGCCAGCCTCAGCTACTTGGTGAGGCCCTCTGCAACTTAGTGAGACCCTGTTTCAAAATAAAAAATAAAAAAATAGGGCTGGGGGTATAGCTGGGAGGTAGAATGTCCCTGGGTTCAATCCCCAGTACTGCAAAAAAATAAAAATATAAAATAAAATAAGATACTGCGTGAAATTTTAAATTTCTTCAACATTATGTTTGGTAGTAATAGCTGTTATGATGCTGGTGGTTCAAAGGAGACCAGTTAGATGCAGAGGGAGGGAGATGGATAAAAGATGGTGAGTGTTGTAGCCAGTGATGAAGGGACTTTATTAATGAAACAGTGACTTTAGAAAGAGGAGTAGATTTGAGAACAGACATACATATGTTTAGTTTAGGAATTGACTATGTAGTCATTTCTACGCGGAAAAAAAAAACAAAAATTAACCAAGACCTGGAATCAAGCCATTTTGCATTATGGACATCTTTTTGGCCCATACTTTATATAAGTCAACGATACCTCACAAAATCACCTTTACTGATGAGGCTTCCAGGACCTTGACCAGAAGCTTCTGTGTAATTATGAGAAATAGTCATCTTGCTCATGGATGAAGAAAGTCATAGGATTAATAAAATACTAGCATTTAATATGTAATGAAGCTGGGCAAGGCTGCACATGCCTGTAATCCCAGCTACTCCAGAGGCCGAGACAGGAGGATTATAAATTTGAGGTCAGCCTGGCCAACTTAGTGAGACCCATCTCAAAATAAAAATAAGAAGGGCTGTGTATATAGCTCAGTGTATGAATGATTATTACCTAGCATGTGTGAAGCCTTAATTTCAATCCCCAGTACCACCAAAAAAATTTTTTCATTAAATACAAAAAACTATGAACTACTTTATGATGTGAAACTATAATACACCAATAATGTATAAAAACACTATATATAGTGTTTTTATATATTATTTATATATACACTATATAAATATAATACACCAATAAATATATAAAAACACTAAGTTAAATCTCAAAGGCCGGGCGTGGTGGCGCATGCTTGTAATCCCAGTACTTTGGGAGGCGGAGACCAGAGGATCCGGTTCGCGGCCAGCCTCAGCTCTCTCTCTCTCTCTCTCTCCCCCTGTCTCTCTCTCTCTACTTAGTGATGCCCTCCGCAACTTCGTGAGACCCGGTTTCAAAATAAAGTATAAAAAAAATAGGGCCGGGGGTGTAGTGTAGCGCGGAGGTAGAACACCCCTGGGTTCAATTCCCGGTACCGAAAAAAAAAAAAACTTAAGAAAACACACGTATTAAAAAACACTGAATTATATCAGTATTTTCATGTTTCCAGTGAAGAATCTGAGGCACAGAGAGGCTACTTGGTTATCTGTAGTCCTAAAGTTTAGTAAGTGGTGTAAAACTTAAATTCAAAGCCAGGTATCCATGACTCAGGAGCTGAGACCCAATTCATAAACTAGTACTTCCCTCAAAAGAACACTGAGAGTAATCCTTAGTCAATAAACTACTTTGAGGATTATAAGTATTATGTTTTATTAAATAATCCAATAACTAGGCTTTAGTGATGGTTAAATAACAGACTCTAAGAATACTTGAAAATTGTCTTCTGATTCATTCAACATATAACCATGTAATTGCTCAAGATGTTCTTGAAAATTCCCAGGAAATATTTGTTCCTTGAGTTTATCAGACATATTTTTGATGAATATCTGATTTTATGAGAATCCCTACTGCTTGCTTCCAAGTGTGTTCAAGTCTTAACTACTAAATAGATAAAAACTGTGCACCCAAAGGTTTCCTGACTGTTGGACTCTTTTTGGTAAATAATGCTGCCTTATTCCATAAGAACTGAGCATTTACAAGCAGAAAACTGCCAGAGTGTTGTTTGCACAACAAGCAATTAAAATGTGGGATGTGCTTTCCTTTTAGAAGCTGCTAGTGGTGACTTTTGTGGTATCATGATGTTAGGGTAAGTAAGAGAAATTAGTTTAGTACTAACTGGAATCATGATCATTCCTGAGAAGTTGCAACAGTAAGTTTCTTTTAAAAAGTTAGGAAACTTTTTTATTAAGGAGACTTTTATTAGGAACAATCTTTTCTTCTTTCTCTTAAAAGGAAATGTTTTTTTTGTGATTGTTGTTTAAAGTAATATATATTTTTAAAAGTCAGGGGAAAACCAATGGAAGAACAGAAAATTAAATAAAAAGTACCTGCATTTCTATCATTCAGGCATAATGGTTTTATATATATATATATATATATATATACATACTTTCAGATGTTCCTTCTGCATCTGTACCTATAATACAAGCATTTTTATGAATGGGCCCATATGGTTATTATTTGATGGTAATAATTGTGTTTTTATTAAAAATATATTTTATGTGCTCATTTTTCTATGTAAATAAATATAGGTCTATATCATCAGTTGTAACGACCAAATGCCATCTAGTTATATGACTGTTTCAATTTTTTGTATATCTTCAGTTATGGATGTTAAAATTTTTTAATCATTTGTTTTAATTCATGCTACAATGAAACCAAGTTAAAAATGTTTTTTCCAGAGCCAGGTGTGGTGGCCCACGCTTGTAATCCCAGTACTTAGGAGGCTGAGACCGGAGGATCCGGGTTCACGGCCAGCTGCAGTTACTTAGTGAGGCCCTCCGCAATTTAGTGAGACCCTGTTTCAAAAACAAAGAATAAAAAATAGAATGGGGGGGTATAGTTCAGAGGTAGAATGCCCCTGGATTCAATCCCCAGTACCGCAAAAAGAAAAGAAAAGAAAAGAAAAGAAAAAAGAAAAAAAGAAAAGAAAAGAGCTCAGAAACATTTATAGAGCCTTTTAAATGAACAAGTTTAAGCTGGGTGTGGTGGTGCACACTTGTAATCCCAGTACTTGGGAGACTGAGGCAGGAGGATCACAGGTTCAAAGCCAGCCTCTGCAACTTAGCAAGGCTCTCAGAACCCTAGTGAGATCCTGTTTCCAAATAAAGAAATAAAATCTGGCTGGGAGCATAGCTTGGAGGTAGAATGCCTCTGGGTTAAATCCCCAGTAGCAAAAAAAAAAAAAAAAAAGAACAAGTTTACAAACATTGTTGCAACTATGGATGGTGTGTAGAAGTGGAGGCTATGCATAGGCCCTCCGTTTTACATGGTTGGTGCTGTGTCACTGTTATGTTAGCACTGCCACCAGAAACCTTTACTTAACAGACATTTGCTCTGTGTACTGTTTAACCACACTTTATTTTTCCTATTTTTATTATTATTACTGTTATTTGGTGGTACCAAGGATTGAACACAGAGGCATCCTACCTCAGAGCTATACCCTTAGCCCTTTTTATTAGTTTTTGTTTTGAAACAAGGTCTTGCTAGTTTGCAAAAGCTGGTCTTGAACCTATGATCTCCTGTCTCAGCCTCCCAAATGCTGGGATTATAGGCATGTTCCACCACACCTGGCTTTTAACCACTTTGTTTTCTTTGTTTGTTTGTTTAGTGGTACTAGGGATTGAATCCAGGGGCATTCTATCTCTGAGCTACACCTGCAGCCCCATTTTATCTTTTCTTTTTTCTTTCTTTTTTTTTTTTTTTTGCGGTGCCGGGGATTGAACGCAGGGGCGTTCTACCTCCGCGCTACGCCCCCAGCCCTATTTTTTATACTTTATTTTGAAACCGGGTCTCACAGAGTTGCGGAGGGCCTCACTAAGGAGAGAGAGAGAGAGAGAGAGAGAGAGAGAGAGAGCTGAGGCTGGCCGCGAACCCAGATCCTCCAGTCTCCGCCTCCCAAAGTACTGGGATTACAAG
>PVJS01021277.1:0-31686 GCA_004027185.1 Glis glis
TTTTTTTTGCGGTACTGGGGATTGAACCTAGGGGCATTCTACCTCCAAGTCAAACCCCCAGCCCTTTTTTTAATTATTATTTATTTTGAAACAGGGTCTCACTAAGTTGCAGAGGGCCTCACTAAGTAGCTGAGGCTGGCCGCGAACCTGCGATCCTCCTGTCTCAGCCTCCCAAGTACTGAGATTACAGGTGTGTGCCACCACACCCCGGCTACTTAATCACCTCTTTAAAGGCCCTATCTCCTTACACAGTTACAGCCTGAGGTAATGGGGGTTAAGGCCTAAATGTATGAATTTGGGAACACACGTCAGTCCATAGCAGATATATGCATATGCCAAAACTCATCAAACTGTGTGCCTTGAATATATATTCTTTGTTGTATTACCTCAGTAAATGTATTTTTTAAAGCAGAAGAAAAGAATACATGTTCATATTTGCTCTACGAGCATTAAAAATTGGTGACCTTTTGCAGAAGAGGTGAGTGCCAAGCAGAGGTTAAAAATAAGACTTTTAAAATATGAGAGCTGGCCGGGCGTAGTGGCGCACGCTTGTAATCCCAGTACTTGGGAGGCTGAGGCAGGAAGATCGCAGGTTTGAGGCCAGCCTCAGCTACTTAATGAGGCCCTTGCAACTTAGTGAGACCCTGTTTCTAAATAAAGAATGACAAATAGGGCTGGGGGCATAGCTTGGAGGTAGAATGCCCCTGGGTTGAATCCCTAGTACCGCCAAAAAAAAAAAAATATGAGAGCTGGGCATAGTGGTACACGCTATAATTCCAGTACGTAGGAGGCTGGGACAGGAGGATCACAGGTTTGAGGCCAGTGTGTGGCAATTTAGCAAGACCATTTCAAAATAAAAAATAAAATAGGGCTGGAGGTGTAGTTCAGAGCTGGAATGCAACTGCACCCAGGGTTAGTTCCCTGAGTACAGTTCCCAGTACTCAGGGAACTGTACTCAGTGTGTGTGTATGTGTGTGTGTGTGTGTGTGTGTGTGTGTGTGTGTGTGTGTGTACATGTTACTGATTTAAAAACCATCAGGTTAATACAATTGTAACACCAAGCACTTTAGGAGTTTGGGGGAAGCAGTGGTCTCAGTGGGCTGAGGTCAGTAGTCCAGTACTCTGACTAAAATGTTACCATGTTGCTTTTTTATTATTCTTGAAAATTAAGAAAAATTAAAAGATTCACTTTTTGTAGTAAAATATACCTGTATCTAGAGGAAATTAGTTTTCAGGACAGTTTTAGTTGGATTTACTATTTGCTTTAATTGATTGCTCTTCCATCTCTGTATCAAACCCTCAGCTGCTTCTTAACTTCATCAAGTCAATTTTTTGGTGGTTTGCAGACCATAAAAACAAGTTTTAGCTGGGCATGGTGGTGCACGCTTGTAATCCCAGTACTTTGGGAGGCAGAGACCGGAGGATCCGGGTTCGCGGCCAGCCTCAGCTCTCTCTCTCTCTCTCTCTCTCCCTGTCTCTCTTTCTCTGTCTCTACTTAGTGAGGCCCTCCGCAACTTTGTGAGACCCGGTTTCAAAATAAAGTATAAAAAATAGGGCCGGGGGTGTAGCGCGGAGGTAGAACGCCCCTGGGTTCAATCCCCGGTACCTCAAAAAAAGAAAATTGTTCAAATAATATATTTTCATAGAAAGATTTCTTAGATTAATGCATTCCATGTAGCTCTTGAGGATGCTTTAAACTAAGCTGTGGCAGAACTTAACTTTAGGAAAATAATATATATATTATATATGTGTGTGTATTTTTTATAAAATGCTGCTATATATTCATAAATTTGAGGGTGATTGTAAAAATGACAATACACTTTATAAAGTTAAGTTCCAAGTGCATTCTAAAGTCCCCCTTCTTATCTTTATCCATTGCTGACCAGTTATTTATCAGAATGGATGACTGTAAACAGCAGAGTTTGGGCATTATGTAAAGATGCCACAGGGAGTTGGTTGAAGCTCCATTTAGGGTAAGGATTCTTAACTTATGGGTGCCCTCAGTGCTGCAAGATAAACAAGTTTCTTTTGTGCTTTGGTTGTTTCTTGTCCACAGTCAGGTCCAGGAATCCAAATTCAGAGGTGGTTTCTAGAGATATGTTACTGTTGTCGTCTTCTAGCCCCAGTTTGAATCATCTGAGGAATAAGGAGAAAGCGGGGGGAGGGGGGCTCTGATCCTAACAATTAGATAACTTTGGGCAGATTCCTTACATTTCCTAGATACTGTTTTCTTCACCTATAAATTAAAGGAGTAGTAGCTAAGACTACTACTTAACTACTAAACACCTACTTGGTGGCAGACACTGTTCCACATGCTTCATCTTTATTATTTACACAACCCACTTTATGAGGTAAGCACTGTAATTACCCCAGGTTTAAAACTGAGGAAACAAATCACAGTTGCCTTCTATCCCCTACCTCTTTTTTATTTGTTTCTATTGTATTTATCATCATCTAACATTTTGTAATTAAACTTTTTAAAATTAGTGTCCTCATTCTACTCCTTGCAGAGCACATTTTCTTTAATATTATATGAAGACAAAAGTTCAGGTAACTGTTTTCCTATAGAGCATGAAAAGAAATGTAATGTCTTATTAAATAGTGTAAAGGTATAAGCACTGAGTTTGTTCCTCTACACTATACAGCTTCCCCCTCAGCTCTGTTGCTTTCACAGTCCTGCTTGGCTCTCTCTGCCTGAAATTAATAACTCTCTGAGTCCCACAGACCCCTAGCTGTGGAGGTTCCATCAGAACTCTTGAAACTGCCTTGGATGAATTATTCTTCAGGGTAACTTCCATGTAGGACCTGGAAACAGGGAGGGGAGGGGAGGTTTATATAATGTTTGGCTTGGTTTGGTTTCTTTTATTCTTTCTTTTTCTTCTTCTTCTTATTAAATTACTCAGTCCCAACACTTGAGAAATAGTAATTCCCTAGATTTTGTTTTATTTGGTTTTTTTTGGAGGGGGTGCTGGGGATTGAACCCAAAGGCATTCAACCTTCAAGTTATACCCCCCAGCCCGATTTTATTTCTTATTTGGAAACAGGGTCTTGATAAGTTGCCGAGGCTGGCTTCGAACCTGCAATCCTCCTGTCTCGGCCTCCCAAGAACTGGGATTACAAGCATGTGCCACCACATCCAGCATATTTAGTTTTTAATAAGCAGTAGAAAGATTCCTTTTCCATTGTCCTTGCAAAATGGGCATCTATAGATCAAATGTAAATCTGCTTTTAAAAATATGTCTGTAAGCCAGGCGTGGTGGCACACACTTGTAATCCCAGTACTTGGGAGGCTGAGACAGGAACTGAACTCGCAGGTTCGTGGCCACCCTCAGCTACTTAGTGAGGCCCTTGCAACTTCGTGAGACCCTGTTTCAAAATAAAAAATAGGGCTGGGGGTGTAGCTCAGAGGTAGAATGCCCCTGGGTTCAATCCCCAATACTGCAAAAAAAAAAAGTCTATAGGGCTGGGAGGGTAACAGCTCAGTAGTAAAGGCTTTATAGGCATTTATGAGGCCCTGGGTCCAAGACCTAGGACTACTTAGGTAGTTAGGTAGGTGTGTGTGTGTGTGTGTGTGTGTGTGTGTGTGTGTGTGTGTACACATATGTGTGTAAATTATTCATTTTCCAATTTCCATCAAATCCACATTATCTATGCAGTATGACAGTCATGATACATGATCATTTTCAAGGTGTTTCTCCAAGGAATATGCTAACTCTTCTTAAACTTTTAATGTTAGGCTAACACGTGGTTTTTTTTTTTTTTCAATGTACTTTTGGGAGAGTAGTGGGATTTTCATTTGCAGAAGAATTTTTAAAAAGGGTGCTGGAACTATAGAAATGATCCCTGAAAGTGCGTGTATACTTCTACCACCCTGAAACCCATCAAGATGTATGATTACAATGCACCAATAAATAAATAAATTTTAAAAAAGGGTGCTGGAATGGCAGCAAGATAGGCATAAATATTTCTCAACCATGAACTGCTAATTGATGTAATGTAGCTTTAATTATCTATAAATGTGTTTTTAGAATTCCTTGTTCAAAATACCTGAGGTAATGTAGAAATTCACCTCATATTTTAATGTAGTTGATTCATTTTATTATAGGATTAATAAATTACATTCCACTTCAACTGTAGTGACCAATATTTGGTTTGTAAATTTTAAATTCTCACTCACCATATTCAAGGTAGTCTGTTTATAAACTGAGCAGAGATTTAGAAATGCCAGAGATGTATTTTTAATAACTGACTTTGCCTACCTTCACCTCCTTCTTTCTAGACCTGACCCTTTGTTTCCTCCTTATTTACAGCAAAGCTAACGAAGCTAAAGTTTTAGGACCCTTGTGTGTCCCTTCCATGTGCTGACAGGACCATGGCTATTTTGTATTGCAAATTTTGTGTTCATCCTCTTAAAGAGAACCCTTCTACTAATTATACAAGCTTCTGGCCTTGCAAAACCACCTCTGTATACAACATGTTACTTACCTCACTAAAATCCTTAAAGGCACAGCAGAGAGGACCAAAAAGGTTAAAAACAAAACAAAAAAAAAAACTTCTTTGAAATCTGAGATCATGCAACTAATGTGGGGGTAAAAAAAATGATTTTTTTTCCCCAGAGTTTCAAAGCCATACATACCAACAGCTACCAGAGTCTCTGTTGGCATAGCATTCTTTTCATAAAACTCAGTCTTCCTTCACTGTTTTGCTGGCAGGCAGATTATCTTCAGCTCTCAGCCTGTGTACAAGGCATGTGATAACAGACAAGATCCCAAGTGGCAAAGATGTGTTACCTCTTGCACCAGTCCTGCTTTAACAGAGGACGGGGAGTAAGCAGTGTGCTAGGTGAGGACAGTTTGGAATAGTCCACAAACTTGTTCTGGGCATCAGGTAGCCCTTTTACTGCTCCCTTCCCCAGCCCCAGCGGGGGCTAGGGTACAGCTATCAAGGCACCTATGATGCAAAAGTTAAACCTGGATTTAATAGACCACTAATAAAAATCTATCTTCCCCACTCCCAATTCCCAAAAGATGGGACTTAATGTTATCTGCTTAGTAAACCATTTTGTAAAAACAGAGGCATGATGTCAAGCAGACTCCATCTAATCATTGAATATGAGATTGAGACATAATAATTTCCCTGAGCCTTGTTTTCCCCAATTCATATGATCACATGAGGATTAAAAATATATATGCCTTGGGAGGCTGAGACAGGAGGATTGCAGGTTCATGGCCAGCCTCAGCAACTTAGTGAGGCCCTCTGCAACTTAGTGAGACCCTATTTCAAAATAAAATATAAAATAGGGCTGGGGGTATAGCTCAGAGGTAGAATGCCCCTGAGTTCAACCTCCAGTACCACAAAAATAACATATATATATATATACACACACACACATACCCATGAAGTGCTTATAACAGATGCTCACTGAGTGCAAGCTCCCTTCCCCATATAGTTCTTGTTGTACATGGTCTACAGTCATGCCCAACTGGGTACTCTCACTTGATTAAAAATTATATTATTCTCAAACTGTGTTTCCAGAGAATGACGAGGAGCAAGAGGCACTGCCATCTCTGGATAAACCTGGCTGGTACTCCCAAGGGAACGCTGTTCACCTTTATGAACTTCTGAAGAAAATGACTGGCAAGCCTGAACCCAAGGTATTTTCTGATTAAAGCAGAGTCCTTGATGTCTACTTGTAAACTAACACCATAGATAGAAATGCATCCAGGTTAGTTATCTGTAGTAGAATCATCTGCCTCTGCCTATCGCCACATCTCTCCTTTGCCTCTTGTGATTAAATAAGTCTTTCCTTTGTTAGTGTAGACTTGGTCTTTATTTGTGGCAGAGAGGAGCAGGAATTCCAAGCAGGGGGCCACCAATCTAGGGAGTACACAGGATGTATATATGGGGATGCTTGAGGAATGATATACTGATAATAATTCATAAAAATGTTTTTTTATGTAAAACAAAGCAGTAACTGAAATCCATTACAGACTAAAGACACACTTGCTTTTGACATTCTGATCACATTATTGATGTTGCACATGGGTGCATATTTACAGCAGAATCCTTTTTCTAAAAAATATTTACCAGGAGCCCCATGAGCAAAAATCATTGGGTGACCAAGCCCTGTTCCATTGACTCCCACATTGCTGCAGCCCCCTAAAGACTCCTGAGGAGCTTAATGGACAGAGGATCTTGACCTGCAGGTTTTGGGTCGTATTCCTTAACCTCATTTTCCCAGCTGTAAGTTGAAGCATGTGGACTAGATTAGTGGGGCTTTGCTTTAGGGAGCTTTCTAGATTGCACATGTCCAACAACACTCTCAGGGGTTCTGTCTTAGCAGATTTGAGGTGGGGCCCAAAAACTCTTGATGATCTGTAACCCACTGTAACAAGTTGTCTCTAATGTCTCTCCTGCTCTTTAGTTCTGGGGGCAGGCTTAATTGTAAACATACATATGAACACACTGGTTCACTTATTTAGGAAAACTGAATAAAATGTTTACCTCATCTTCTACCTTTCTTCTATCTGCAAATGGGTTCTTCTTAACGTGAGACTGGTGCTCTACAAATCAAATGAGACAAGTCACGTGGTCACCTGTGAAGTTACTCGAGGAACTTTAAGACTCTTGCCATTTTTGGTTGTCATATTCTGATGCCTATTCGAGGAATTTTTTTCTGCTTTCCGTGAAATGACCACCACTCTCAACAGTTCTCATTCCTCAAACAAAATTTGCTGTCTGACTTACAGGTTGTTTACTTTGGTGACAGCATGCATTCAGATGTTTTCCCGGCCAGTCACTATAGTAACTGGGAAACAGTCCTGATCCTAGAGGAGCTCAGAGGGGAGGAAGGCCGGAAGCCGGAGGAGTCAGAGCCTCTGGAGAAGAGAGGAAAATATGAGGTAAGGTCCTGCCAGCTTTTTACTTGAAAGAAAGTAGAGAGCTTTGAAAGTTAAAGTAACCCCACACCATGCCAGGCGTGGTGGCGCACACTTGTAATTCCAGTACTTGGGAGGCGGAGACCGGAGGATCCAGGTTCGCGGCCAGCCTCAGCTACTTAGTGAGGCCCTCCGCAACTTCGTGAGACCTGGTTTCAAAATAGAGTATAAAAAAATAGGGCCGGAGGTGTAGCTCAGAGGTAAAATGCCCCTGGGTTCAATCCCCGGTACCGCAAAAAAAAAAAATGAATAAATAAAGTAACCCCACACTACTTGACTTCTAAATTATCCTGGCCCAACTGAATACCCTCATGTTTCTGCAGTTTATTTTTGAAGCACTATTTGTCTTAACAAGCTTATCCTTAGCACATGTTTCAGGCCAACTTAACTGTATTATCTGGTTTATGGAAAATCTGTCATGTATCTTTCTACTCTAGATAGATAGATGATAGATAGATAGATAGATAGATAGATTTTTTTTTTTGGCGGTACCGGGGATTGAACCCAGGGGCATTCTACCTCCAGGCTACACCCCCAGCCCTGTTTTTTATTCTTTATTTTGAAACAGGGTCTTACTAAGTTGCGGAGGGCCTCACTAAGTAGCTGAGGCTGGCCACTACTCCGGATCCTTCAGTCTCAGCCTCCCAAGTACTGGGATTACAAGTGTGTACCACCACACCCAGCAGCCATCAGGAACTTGAAGATCACTTTCACCTCCCTTCATTTGTAAGAGGAAGGGAACATCTCAAATGGAACTTTATTTATAGGCTTTTCAACAAAACTTCTAAAATCTTGGTACATCAATTGATTATCCACTCTACTGTATTAGAGCAATATGACAAATAAGCAGAAATGGTGCATTTTAATGATTAAAGTAATCCCAGTTGAAGAGAAAATTTTGGAATTCAAAAACCAATAACTAATAAATCAAAAGTGTAGTCACTACACTTGTAATTACGTGGACAGTCTTAATTTCGTACAACTAGCCTCCTTGTGAAAGGAGGAGGAGTGCTCTTCCTCAGCTTCCTTTATTCTGTTCTTAGTTGCTTCTTCATTTTAGCTACAAACAAATAAAAATCATTTGTAGACTTTTTAGAATAACATGTTGCAAAATTTAGGTGCAAAAATAACTCATTTTAATGATGAAAAGTCTTAACAAACAAGAAAAAGGGACCATCCTTTAATAATTAGAGAAAGGCTAGCCACCAAAAACCCTAATGGGAATGTAATATGTAATAGAGAAATCAAATGAAGAAAAAAAATCCATATTTAATGGAGACATATGCCATTTAAGTTTCTGAGCTAGATAAGGATACTTCTTACTACTTGCACTGTACAACAGAGAGCTTGCCAATACCACAAGAAAAAAAAAACATGGAATAAAATTAAAAGGTAAGACACCAAATTGTTATTATTTTAGGATTAGGTTATCATTTAGCATAAACTATTAAAAATAATAAGATAATTCAGTCTGAATGTTGGATCCAAATTAGCATTAAAAAATGTAGCTATAACAAAGAGTAATGGTGCCCGCCTATGACCCCAGCTACTCAGGCGGCTGAGGCAGGAGGATCGCAAGTTTGAGGCCACCCTGGGCAACTTGGTAAGACCCTGACTCAAAACTGGAAAAAAAAAATACAAGGTTGGGGATGTATCTCAGAGGCTGAACAATCCTGGGTTTAATTCCCAATGCTGAAAAAAAAAATAGCTATTCTCTATACTAGCAGTAATCACTTACAAAAACATAATGAGAAACAAATCATTTACATTTACAAAAGCAACAAAAGTAAATCACTATCTAGGAATTAACCTAACAAAACATAAGACCTTGATGAAGTAAATTTAAGACTCTAATTAAAAATTCTAAGTGCAATCTAAATAAATGGAGAGCTATAACACTTAGAAAAGCATGATGTAAGATTTTATATAGATACCTGTTTTCCTCAAATTTATTTATAAAGTTAATGCAAAATCCCAGGAGGATGTTGAGTGGACCTTCACAGATCGATTCCACAGTTAGAAGAGTTAAGACAAACAAATGGCTAAAGCAACTTTATTTTAAAAAGGATAAGGAGCTGAGCGTGGTGACGTGCGCCTGTAATGCCAGTACTTGGGAGGCTAAGACAAAAAGATTGCAGGTTCCAGACCAGCCTCCCCAACTTAGCAAGACTCTCAGCAACCTAGCAAGACCCTGTTGCAAAAACAAAAAATAAAAATGGCCGGGGGTGTAGTTCAGAAGTAGAATGCCCTCCTGTATCACCATTAAAAAAAAAAGAATAAGAAGATATGGGAATTTCTACCCCGTCAGATATTAACAATATTGGAAAACCATAGTTGTTTATTTTTTAATGTAGTTCTGGTAATAAAGTACAGGTTAAGCATCCCTACTCCAAAAAATCCAAAATACTCCAAAATCTGACACATTTTGAACACCAATGCTTAAAATGCTTAAAATTTTTCAGATATTTTATTTTATATTAAGGATGCTTAAACAGTAAAGTCTATGTAAATATTCCACATCTGAAAAACTCCAAAATCTGAAATACTTGGTCCCTAGCATTTCAGATAAGGGCTATTCAACCTGTATATAAAAATTTCGGTTGATAAAAATAAATAATCCAGACACAGGACTATATAAATATGGGGTATGACAGAACATTATCAATCAACAGAAAAGGATAAGAATTTCAGTAAATAGCACTAAGTGGTCTTAGTATATGCAGAAAAATACGATGATCCCCTTTCTCATAGGGTATATAAAAACAAATGAAATTATAAGCCGGGCATGGTGGCGCACGCTTGTAATCCCAGTACTTGGGAGGCTGAGACAGGAGGATCAGGGTTCACCGCCAGCCTCAGCTACGTAGTGAGGCCCTCCGCAACTTAGTGAGACCCTGTTTCAAAATAAAGAATAAAAAATAGGGCTGGGGGTGTAGCTCGGAGGTAGAAGGCCCCTGGGTTCAATCCCCAGTACCACGGAAAAAAAAATGAAATTATAGACTTAAAGTAAAAATAAAAATCTGTAAAATTTATTGAAGAAAATTTTGAAAGTATTTTTGTGTCCTCAGGGAAAGGAACAGTTTCTGAAGTTACAACCCAAAGGACAATAATAAGTAAGAAAAAAAACTGATGGTTTTGGCTGCATCAGTATTAAATATATCTTTTCAAGATACATGAGATACTGTTAACTGATGAGCAAAATACAGGGAAAAGAGCCTTGCAGTATCCATTTAAATTGAACCTTATGAAATTGCTATGTTTATATGTCAAAATCAGGTGAACACCTGCACATTCATATGGTTCAGCATAATAAAACTAACAGTGGGTTAATACCTAGCATGTAAAAAATCATAACTGTAGGAAATCAGACAAAAAGTACCAGGCATTCGGCTCAGGGGGAAAGTTGACATATGAGAGGAGGTGCCCAGCCTCACGAGTAATTTGTAAAGTACAATTAGAACAGTGGTAAGGTACCATCTGAAAACCATGAGGTTGATAAAACTGAGCCTGGATTTTGACACTGGTTTACTACTATAATAAAGTAATTTGAGATACCTTTCCATGAGCTAACTTAAAAGAACAAAGTGGACCAATATTGTTCACTAAAGTTTTACTACATTTGACAACTCTCTACTATAATGAAGATAATTTTTATTCTTTATTTTGGTGAATACTTATTTGGCTTTCCAGTGAGAAACAAATATTGTTTTACTTAGAATTATACCTGGAATGTAACCACCACCCTTTAGGAATTCTCTAAATGAAGAATATGTTTGTGACAAGAACTGTGGCTAGCCCTAGAAAAAAAATGGACATATTTATCTCTCAATACTCCCAGTGAATTGCTAAAAAACATAATTTTTAAAACTAATAATTTGAAGCCGGGCATGGTGGCACATGCTTGTAATCCCAGTACTTGGGAAGCTGAGACTGGAGGATCCGGGTTCGTGGCCAGCCTCAGCTACTTAGTGAGGCCCTCTGCAACTTCGTGAGACCTGGTTTCAAAATAAAGGATAAAAAATAGAGCGGGGTGGGGGGTGTAGCTCGGAGGTAGAACGCCCCTGGGTTCAATCCCCAGTACCGCAAAAAAAAAAAAACCTAATAATTTGAAACTTTTTATCAGTTTATTGGCTTCATGTTCCAGGTACACTGAAAGTAATCATAATTTTTTCCTCATTCCCTTCTAAAAAATAAATGCCAAGTAAGAAAATTAGAACAAAATTTTTAACTACCCTTTAGATATAATGATGATAATAATAATAATAAGTTAAAGGTTTATTTTTATTGTAGGAAAATATTTTCTTTCTAGATTGTTTGATTTAGGGTAGTTTCAGATAATGACCAACTGACCATTTAAAAAGCTTGTTCCAGTTTGAGATAAAAGATACTTCATAAGAAGAAAGTGTTATTTCCTTTCCAAAAATCTAATGGGTACCCAAAGCCTATTTGTAGATTCCTACAGGGCTTTCCTGTTTTAATTAGTGAATGAAAAAACGTGTAAGATTAAGTAATCACATTTTTCATTATTAATCACAGTTATTCTGTTCTCTTGTTTCAGGAACCAAAGGCAACACTTCTAAATACCTTATCTAAAAAGTGGGGATCCTTTTTTATTGATTCAGTTTCAGGACAGGAAAATGCAGAGGACTCCTTGGTTTATACATGGTCATCTAAAAGAATCAGTACTTACAGCACTATTGCGATTCCAAGTATTGAAGCGATTGCAGGTAAGGGGAAAAATACCTATGAAGCTCTTTCTGTTATTAGATAGCAGAAGTAGTTCCCATTTTCACAGGGACTGAAGTTCAGCTCTAAATCAGCTGAATACCAAAACAAAAGATGGTAAGTGCCCCTAAACACTCGTTAGAAACAAATGTATATTCTCTTTTGAAGAAGACTCAAATTAGGACTCAAATTATTTCTGAAAACAATTCACATAAGGTTCAGCATATAATGAAAACTAGCCAGGCACATGAGGATATGAGACCACAGTAACAGAAATAACCATATTTCCTGTGGTCAGCTACAGAAAAGAGAGGAATGAAAAATTTTGTACAGATGTAAAAACAATAGAAATCTACAATTTAAATATTAAAAAATAGAAATCAAGAACTTAATGGATGGGTTTAACAGCACATTAGGCATAGCTAAAAGTGAATTAGTGCACCATGAAATAGGTCAAAAGAAAATATGCAGAATGAAGCCCTAAGAAAAATCATGGGAGACACAGGAGAGAGGCTACAGGTGGCATAAAGGAACAGTGAGAAGTAATAGAGTCCTGTAATTGGTGTCCTAGAGTGGCTATATTAATATGGAACAAAGTAGACATTTAAGAAAAATCTATTATTAACATAAGAGAAAATAACTTCATAATGCTAAATTCTCGGTTCTCAGAAAGATATACGGTAACTGAAAGTCTAAGGTATTCACCAGGGCCCCCCTCCTCTTTGAAATCAGAACTTAATCACCATTTTCACAATAACAAGGAACTGCCAAAAAAAAAAAACCACCCTCCTTTTTAGAGGTGTATTCTTTCTTTGTCGATTTTTAGTTTCCAAGTTCCTTTCAGAATTTGGCAAAGGGTTTGAGGAGAAAACCAGCAGAGTCCAGTTCTCTACTCCTTCCTTTACATTGGATTCCAGGCCCCTCAATTTTTGTCTTTATAGTCCTGCAAAACTGTCAAAAGTTATGCTGGGTTTTTTGTTACCAGAAGCTGCTCTGCCAACAGCCAGAATCCAAGTGCCTGAGGGAAAAGGCTGTGGCCCAGTGTGGGCTCACCTTTGCTTGTTACTCCTTACCCAGGAATTGGTGCGTCCTCAAGTACAGTCTGCCTTTTCAGCTCTCCAGCGATTCGTATTCATTCTCTCTGTCTTTTTTTTTCTTTTCTTTTCTTTTTTCTTTTTTTTTTTTTTTTTTTTTTTTTTTTTTTTTTTTTTTTTTTTTTTTTTTTTTTTTTTTTTTTTTTTTTTTTTTTTTTTTTTTTTTTTTTTGTGTGTGTGTGTGTGTGGTGGTTCTGGAGATTGAGCCCAGAAGCATTCTACATCTGAGCTACACCCCCAGCCATATTCTATTTAATTTTTTAAATTTCAAAACAGGGTCTTCATGAAGCTGTTGAGGGCCTCACTAAGTTGCTGAAGTTGGTCTTGAACCTGCCATCACTCCTGTCTCAGCCTCCCAAGTACTGGGATTACAGACATGAGCCACCACGCCTGGCACCCAGTGACTTCTTTCTGATGTGTATATTCTATACAGCTTTTCTAGTTGCCTCAGACCCAAGTGAGAAATGGAAGTCTGGTTAAATTTTTTTTTTTTTTTGTGCAGTACCGGGGATTGAACCCAGGGGCGTTCTACCTCCGCGCTATACCCCCGGCCCTATTTTTTATACTTTATTTTGAAACCAGGTCTCACAGAGTTGCGGAGGGCCTCACTAAGTAGAGAGAGAGAGAGACAGGAAGAGAGAGAGAGAGCTGAGGCTGGCCGCAAACCCGGATCCTCTGGTCTCCGCCTCCCAAAGTACTGGGATTACAAGCGTGCACCACCACACCCGGCTTGGTTAAAATTTGATCTCTAGATTCTTCTTCTTAAGTTGGGGATGATACTGCCAGGCTGCATTTCCTCCCTCACAGGAAGAATGTGAAAGAAAAGCAGAGTACTTATCTGAATTATTGGTAGGGTAGGCCGGGCGTGGTGATGCACGCTTGTAATCCCAGTACTTGGGAGGCAGAGACCAGAGGATCCGGGTCCACGGCCAGCCTCAGCTACTTAGTGAGGCCTCCGCAACTTCGTGAGACCTGGTTTCCAAATAAAGACTAAAAATTAGGGCTAGGGGTGTAGCTCGGAGGTAGAATGCCCCTGGGTTCAATCCCCAGTACCGCCAAAAAAAAAATTATTAGTAGGGTAACCCTAAAATATAAATGACCTTCTAAAAGATCCATCCATTATGTCAGGATACAAATTCAATACGTCAGTATATCCTATTCTTTGAAATAACATCTTCTCTCATTGGTTTCAAAGGAATGGTTTGTGTTTCTTATTCCATGCTCACATATAATTAGATAAAAATAACCTAAATATAATATTTCACAGTTTTCCTGTTCAAAAGAAATGGATTTTGTAATTTGAAGGGAAGGGCTAGCCCATAATTAAACTGTCATTTTTAATCTTTATAGCTTATTCCATTTTCTTTGAAAATGATTCATGTCTTTTGTGAGAGTATGTGATAATGGGAGATGCTGGATTGTTCTAAAGTACTTGGGTAGAAACTGTTAAGAGGATGTGATTATAAATAGTAAGAAAATCAAAGAAAAGTGAATTTCCATTATTCTAGAATTTAAATATTTCTCCAATTGGAATATTTATTTGTATCTGAAAGAGAATAAACTTAGAGGCCTTGTAGAACTATAATTGAATGTTATTATATTTTGAACTATGAATAGTCTTCTTACTTAATAAAATTAGTGTATTAAAATATATATAAGCCGGGCGTGGTGGCACACACTTGTAATCCCAGTACTTGGGAGGCTGAAACCAGAGGATCTGGGTTCACAGCCAGCCTCAGCTACTAAGTGAGGCCCGCCGCAACTTCGTGAGACCCGGTTTCAAAATAACGGATAAAAAATAGGGCCGGGGGTGTAGCTCGGAGGTAGAACGCCCCTGCGTTCAATCCCCAGTACCCCCCCAAAAAATATATATATATATTTCTCAAAAAAATTGGAAAATGACCACTTCTCCATTACCATAATCTCAGTAAACCTCCCATTTTCATATTCCAAAATCTTTCTTCCTAGCATCCTAGAAGAGCACTTGACAGGGTCTTTGTCTTCTGTCCAACTTTTCTCAGGAGGAAATATTAAGTAGATCTTAGCAATAGTCAAACAAAGCTAAACAAGTGCCCATTTCTTTGTGTGTGGAGAAATGATGAGAGTTGTTACATCATATTCAGTTGTTTGTTTTGATATTTAAGATACTTCCTTAAAAAGCAAAGAATTAGTGTAAACATTCTTTACTGTGATCACAGTCTTATGAAGAAGTATCTCACAGAGAATTCTAGATTGATTATTGTGGTAACAGATTCAGTATAATTGTAATTTACCTCCAAGTAAAAAAGATGGCTAGAAGAAAAATAGTGTGAAGGTCATGGCTTTTTCTTTCTTTCTTTCTTTTTGGCGGTACCCAGCCCTATTTTTTTTATTATTATTATTTATTTTGAAACAGGGTCTCACTAAGTTGCAAAGGGCCTCACTAAGTAGCTAAGGCCAGCCACGAACCCGAACCCGGATCCTCTGGTCTCAGCCTCCCAAATACTGGGATTACAAGCGTGCGCCACCACGCCTGGCTATGGCTTTAAACGTGTTAAAGGTAGAATCTCTGTGAGTGTTATCCTGCTAATCTCTTTTTTAAAAACGTCCCAGGATTTGTTCTGTTTGACTATATTATTTTACACTGAACTGACTGTGTTTATCCATTTTGTTTCACTTCATTTAGTTGTTACCTAATTTGGGTCATACAGTTGATGTTATAGTGTATTTAGTACAGTTTAACAGAATACTGTTGTGGTAAACAAGAATTTGGTTCTGTCTCTTTTTGTCTTTGCTTCCAAATAACACCTAACTATGACTTTCCTATAAAAGACATGTGACTGTTTTCTTCTTGCTGAGTTCAGTCTCATAAATCCCCAATCTGGGAATATTTGTTTTAACAGAATAGTGATGACTTTAAGAGAGTCAGACAATAATACAATTTGTTTTGAATGAGATAGGTGGTGAAATGCAAACCTCATACTTGCCTTTTGCCTCAGATTGGTTATCTGATCCACACTTAAAATACCCAGAAACCAGCCGGGTGTGGTGGCGCACGCTTGTAATCCCAGTACTTTGGGAGGCAGAGACCGGAGGATCCGGGTTCGCGGCCAGCCTCAGCACTCTCTCTCTCTTTCTCTCTCTCCCTCTCCCTGTCTCTCTATCTCTACTTAGTGAGGTCTCCGCAACTTCGTGAGACCCGGTTTCAAAATAAAGGATAAAAAATAGGGCCGGGGGTGTAGCGTGGAGGTAGAACGCCCCTGCATTCAATCCCCGGTACCCCGGTACCGCAAAAAAAATAAAAAAATACCCAGAAACCATTTGGGTCTGCACAGAGAATTGAACCCAGGGCCATTCTACCTTCAAGCTACATCCCTCGCTCTTTTTTTATTTTGAAGCAGAGTCTCTTTAAGTTGCTGAGGGTCCCAGTGAGTTGCTGAGTCTGGCCTCCAACCTGAGATCCTCCTGTCTCAGTCTCCCAACTGCTGGGATTACAGGTATGAGCCAGCATCTGGCTGGAAGCCATTTTTAGAGCTGTTATAAAAGTTTGAGTGTAGCTATATTCATTACAATGGTAGTTAGGTTTTAAGCATTTTGATAAGATAATCTTTTTAACCTTATAATAATACTACAGAGCTATTATTATCATAATCCTACCCAAAATTCAGATAAGTACCTTGGCTTTACTTTCTTTCACTTTCATCTTGTGAGGGAGGAAATACCACCTGGTAGTATCATCCCTAAATTAAGGAAGAAAAGTCTGAAGTTCTAAAACATAACTAGACTTCCATTTCTCACTTGGGGCTGGAACAACTAGAAAAGCTGGACAAAATACACACATCAGAGAGAAGTCCCTGGAGAGCTAAAGAGGCAACCAACACTATGGACACACAATTCCTGGGAAAGGCAGAGTATTTCTTTTACTTTAGGAAATGTTAAAGAAACGGGGTGTGGGGAGGTGATTGACTCAGCTTTTAACCCATGTATCATTTTGGTGGTTTACCAGAAATCCAGGATCTCATATGTACAGCTTTAGAAACTCTGTTTTACCAATTTATTTTCCAATGCCTTCTTAAATGCATGACTCAAAATATATTCCAGCTAACAGAACAGTCAGGACCTGTGGCATTCACTATTGCTGAGTGTTTTCCTATCTACAATAATCCTAGCTCTCTTTGGCCTCATGAAGGGAGGGTTCTTATTCTCTAGCACTCGTTTTCTTTTCATAAATATTAACTACGTGAGCCTTGATGATTCTCAGTGGCATCTAACAAAGTATAATTTATGCCAGTGTCATTTCAAAATATTGTGTACTACTAACCAATGTTTTACTTGTAAAATTTATGAAAGATTACTATTATATATCTCCATGCAGAGTCAGTGTCACAACATGGCATATACTGTTATGCTTCACTAGTAATATTTCTGGTTAATGTTTCCTTGGAGAAATTATGAGGGAATATCTGAAGGCTAAGTGTTTTTGGGTTTTTGTTGTTTGTTTGTTTGTTTGTTTGTTTGTTTGGTACTGGGAATTGAACCCAGGGTCATTCTCCTCTGGGCTACACCACAAGCCCATCTTATTTTTTATGTTGAAACAGGGTCTCACTAAATTGCTGAGGCTGGTTTTGAACCTATGATACTCCTGTCTTGGCCTCCCAAGTACTGGGATTACAGGTGTGTGACACTCTGCCTGGCTGAAGACTAAATTTTTGAAAGACCTATATGAAGATATCATAGTATTCCACCATCAATAAAGTATGCATTGTATGTTCTTTCTCCTGATTCCCCTTCTGGGTGTGTGTGTGTGTGTGTGTGTGTGTATAATATTCTAATCATATAGACAAAAGTCTCACGTATTGCACATATTAGGATTCTTATTTTGTTAAACATTCAAAGTTATTCTTAGTAACCCTCTTACTATTCCCTGAGGTGATGAAGATACCAGTTACATTATCCCCTGAATAGGGGGGGATCATGGAAGATTTTTTTTTTAATTCAGATGAGCATTTCTACTTTATGTGTGAACTTTTGTGTGTAGAATACTAAAATTAAATTCACTAGTTAGAGCTCTGGGATTTGTAATATCTTTAAATGTGATTCAACTTAAAGATTTTTGTAAATGTTGTAAGCAAAGACATTTATACTCTTTATCCTAGGTACCATGTATCCAGGTGGTAAAAGAAATATTATTAGGAAACTAAAAAAAAAACCTGAATATCAAATTTGGATTTATTTATATTTATGAAAGGTGTTTGGAGAACTACAAAGTAATCTAATTGTTTTTTTGTTTTTGTTTTTGTTTTCCTCCTCCCAGAATTACCCTTGGACTACAAATTTCCAAGATTCTCTTCGAACAGTTCAAAAACAGCTGGTTACTATCCATTGGTCCATTATGCCAATGGTCTTATCAAATGATGAGACACTGATAACAAAATAAATTATTTTTACTGAGAAAATGAAGAAAAGAACCATATATGCATCCATGTACTAAGAAAATGTTAATTTTTTAAAAAAATACTGTAAAATACTTTATAGGAACAAGTTTTTAACAAAAATTGACAAAAAATTGGTATTTCCATGGGTCTCCTTTTTATATAAATCCTTTTGATTCTTAACAATTCTCATTATATTAAAATCCCAGTATCCTAGAACTAAAAGAACATTTTTGATATTTTCTATTCCAGTAGTTTTGAAATTAGAATTCACTTGGGGAGGTACACACCAATAATTTATACATATACCTAGTTCAGTAGATCCCAAACTGTGGTGCACAGACTAATAACTTAGCATTGCCTAGAACTTGAAATCCCCACCCAAAACCTATGAAATCAGAAACTGTGGGAGTGGAGCCCAACAATCTGCTTTAACAAACCCTCTAGGTGATCCTGACTCACACTACAGTTTGAGAACCAATGGTTAGATCATATACTTGAGAGATTGGTTTAATTGGTCTGGGTAAATATAGCTGAGCATTGATACCTTTTATAGGCACTTATTAGAAAGTGCAGCCAGAACTGGGAATAACTGATCTATACCAATTCCTTCACTTTGTAGTCAAGAACATTTAGTCCAGTGACATTATTTTTCCAAACTATTAGGTTTTATACTATTCCTGTTTTCCAAAATAAGGAACTAGAGATATGATCGCCTTGAGCTCATAGCCAGTGTGAGATAGAGATGGTACTAGAAGCCAGCTATCTCAACCTCCATTGTTACCCATTAGATTTTTCTTCCCACCAGTAATGTTAAAGACTGTTTAATTCATTTTTAATAACTTAAAGGCATGCATTTTTGATAGGGTTAAAAAATGGTTCTTGGGGTAAAAAACAATCTTAGATAACACAAGGATTGTGGCCTTCCAAAGCTCAAACCTACCAAAAAGATTCTTATTCTTTACTATTCATATTTCTTATTTGGGAGAAATTAGTTTATAATTATTAAATTTAATTTGAGCTAGATTTAATTTTTCTCCTTGGGATGGAGGGTGATAAAAAAAAAGTTGAAAAAAAGGGCTTATTACAATCCAGGAGGTTGTGTTCTGTGTGCTATGTATATAGTCATATTAGTAGCTATTTGTTACAAGATGTTTGGAGCCAGATGATGTTTATAGTAAGTTCCTGACTACCTTTTGTGCTGTAAGTTCATTGTCTATCATGGACAGGACCAGAAAACAACACTGGTCATTATTATTTTATTGGGATTATAGTAGAAATTTTAGCATATTGATACATGTAATGAAAAGATAAATATTTTGTTAAAATTTATAAATGTTCATATAAATCCCAAATATACTGTGGGGATGAATATCTCAGGGCAAGAAAATGTTTATTGAAAATTTTTCCTCAAAGTCAGTAGCTTTGTTTGATATTTACCAACAAGTATATGGTGATGTGTTTGCAATTGATATCCAGATGTAATCGGAATGTTATAATGAGCACGCAGTCAAGCTTGGAGCAAGATGAAAGATGCTGTCTCATGTTTGCTTTAGATATTTGATTTCTTTAAAAAATAAAGCTATTTTTCCTTATGCATCCTTATTCTGTAAATGGCAATGAATACATCTTTAAATGCTTATAAACTGCTGTTAATAAGAAAAATGAAAACCTCCTAAATTTTTTTTAATTGCACTAAAGATCCTGAACAAGTTACCATCTAATTTGACCTTGTTTTTTTTTTCAGTCTTTTACAAGAGAAAGTTAGAGTTTATTTCCAAGTTTCCTTCTACCTTTCCAGAATGTCAGCGCTGACTCTAATGAATGCTTTTTTGTTAGACTATAGTTGGGCCTTTTAAATTTTTTCATTGTTTATAAAAAGTGCCAGTGTTTCTAACTAGATATGAAGAGTAAAAATAATCATCTAAAAATGGCACCATAAAAATTAAAAAGAATATTAGAGAAAAGCTGTATTCGTGTGTGTGTGTGTGTGTGTGTGTGTGTGTGTGTGTGTGTGTGTGTTACCAGGGATTAAACCCAGGGGCATTATACCTCCTAGCAACACCCCCAGCCCTTTTTTATTTTTTGTTTTTGAAACAGCTTTGCTAGGTTGCTGAGAGTCTCACTACATTGCTGAGGCTGTCCTCCAATGTGCAATCCTCCTGTCTCAGCTTCCCAAGTAGTGGGATTATAGGCATGCGCGATCACGCCCTGCTGTTTATTCTTTAATAGTCGTTATGGACTATTAATAGTCCATAATAGTCCTATGGACTAAGAAAGCAGGAAAATTTTTCCAACACAACCAGTGCAGTTTTGTGTAATAATGGAAGTACCTATACTGATTTTTATCACTTAAAATACTGTTTTCAGTGGAAAACTACTCTCTATGCACCATCCTTGTTTACTACATTTATGTTAACTGTGGCCCCTTGGTCTAATTCTCTTCTTAAGAAGCTTAAGATAGACTTTTTGAAGAATTAATCATTGTGGATTCTATATCTGTGAATGGTACTTAAATTCTTTTCCTACAGCAATGTGATGCTTTAAAAAGAATATCCAGCAGTGCGTAGTGGCGCACATTTATAATCCCAGTACTTGGGAGGCTGAGATCGGAGGATCCGGGTTCGCGGCCAGCCTCAGCTACTTAGTGAGGCCCTCCGCAACTTAGTGAGACCCTGTTTCAAAATAAAGAATAAAAAATAGGGCTGGGGGTGTAGCTCCATACCACCAAAAAAAAAGAATATCCAAAATATCATGACTGAAATATAACTAGAGACACATGATGATAAATATCACAACTTCATTTACCAGTATTAGTAGTTTTGCTGTTCAGCCACTATTTTGTAAAGGTTTGAAGGGTAAATACTTCTGCATTCTCTGTAACAGAGAGGACTGAGGATGCTGCAAGGTCTGTGAAAATGAATAACCAAGTATTTTAGTCATCTAAGTGAAAATTTGATATAAATTGCCCCAAATTTCTGATTTGAGTTAGGAACTTAAGTAGACAGTTAAATAGGTTTGCTGCCTTGTCATACAATTTTTATTTACAAGATCTACTTGCTGAGGTATAATTTTTTTCTAGGCCGAGAGAATAAGAGAGCTAAGTTTTCTTGTGCAATCCCAACCATGTTTCAAGCTTTATCCCTTTTCTATTCTTGTTCTGGACATAATCAGAAAATATCATTTTCCCTGCCCTTGGTTTATCAGCTTTAGTCTAACCAATAGTGTTCATTCTTCTAATAGGATGGTGCCACTCATTTGTTACAGATTAATATATCTTCTGTTTAGTCTATTAAAATTAGTTATTAAGTTAGACTCAGCCGAGTGTGGTGGTATACCCCTGTAATTCCAGTACTTCGGAGGCTCTGATAGGAGAATCGCAGATTTGAGGACAGCCTCAGCAACAAAGCAAGATTCTCAGCAACCTAGTGAGACCCTGTTTCAAAATAAAAAATAAAAAGGGCTGGGGGTATAACTCAAAGATAGAATGCCCCTGGGTTCAATCCCCAGTACCCCCCCCCAAAAAAAGAAAGAAAAATTAGACTCACGCATCACATAGGCCTCACTTACCATCCAACTGGTTCACTCCAAAAGCCCTGCTCAGTTTCTTCACACGGCCTTGCTTTTCTTCCTCAGTTCTCGACGCCACTTATTCTTTCTGCAGACTCCATACCAGATAAGAGATTCTCTCATCCTCTGGTCAGCAAAGAAGTATAATCATTTTGGTCTACTCAGGCCCTATTGCCCTGTGAGAAGTGATGACACACTTCATAATTTCCCTGTGGCCATTTGAATAACTTTAATGATTTCCCAACCTTTTATTAACCTAGACAACACAGAACTCTTTATTCATTTTTATTTTTGGTGAGAACAAGAAATACAGCAGTGACATATTTTACTTTTCCTTCAAGCACATAGAAGACAAAAGTACTAAAGGTCCTCATTTAGTTTGACAGCAATTCTACTCATACTTATATTGGTTAGGAACACAATGTCAAGTACATTATTATTAGGGCAAGAAGTATCAAGAGAGACAACAGTTATATTTTTTTCTTTTTGAGATTACTTTCACAAGACAGCAACAATTTGCAAAATCTTCAGACTCTTCAAAGATCACATTCAAATTATATGTCTAAGAATAGAGCTATATATGAACAGAGACTGTAACAAGCTAATCTACTAATGAATATTCACAGAAGTCTTCATACTGCACAGGACACAAATTTTCTATTTTTGCACATGTTCTCAATTACAAGCAAAAAGCAGGCCTGTAAACATCAATGTTGCCAGTAGGCTGAAATGGAGAAAGGAATTAATAGGGTTTTACTCAAACACAGTGATAAGGAGTATACACCATTAATCTCCCACATAAATAAAGGTCACGCCTAGAATAATAGAAAACATCAAGACTTGCATTTTTATTTGTAAAAATCCACTGGTGAATTCAAGGAATTAGGAAAAATGAGGGAAACCCTTCTCCAAGCATCCTATTCAAGCCCCAACCCTTTTGATCTTCTCATCTCCTGGGAAGGAAGTGCCTCAGAGGCCTCCCTTCTAACCCCTGATCCTGCAGGGTTCAGTCTTTACTGTGGGCCTTTAAGAAGCCCACTCCACAGCAGGCTCATTTCTGCTTCTGGGCCCTTAGTTTTTCAGCCTACAGCATCCTCTCCATTGATTATGCCCAGACCCCCTTGGCCCTTGGGAAGCTCAGGTCAAGGCCTTCAAAGCAGAAGCAGAAAGGGTAAGGGTCAATGGTCTTTAAAAAACTACCACCATACGGCCTCACTACTACGATAGATCTCCAGCTTTGCTGTTCTACCTACTGGAGCTTGCCCTGGAAATCCAGACTCTACAAATCCCTTTATGGCCCAGAGGAGGCTTGGGAACTCCCACAAAGCCGAATGCAGCCTGATCCCTCCTTTGTTAGGACAGAAGCAGGGAAGGAAATGCAGAAGCTGAGAAGTGAGGGCCAAGACACCCAGGCAGTGGGATGGAGCCCTGTGGGATATCAGGGCAGTAAGAGAGAACAGGGGTGACCCACAAAACGCTGCCAGGTCATTTCTACACAGTCTAAGGCCCAAAAAAGAATTGCCATTTTCAGAAAAGTGAAATGAAGTTTTAGTTTTTTTAGCTCACATCCTGCTCAGGATCTGTCTTAAACCCATCACTGAGGCCCTTCTCCCTCTCCTCCCGGCTTCCCAGACTAAAGCTCAAGAAACACACAGGATATGGTAGAATGGATAGGGGTGAAGGGTGGTGATGTCAAGGTTAGCCTAAAAGAACACTGCCCCCAAATAAGCAATTAACCTCAGGTATCCCTTTGAAGCTTTCAGACCTTGCTAAAATGGAGAAGGAGGGCCATAGGAGATCTGCAGTGTATTTTTACAGTACCTTTCTCTTTCTGGATACAACCAAGGGGAGAGCAGATTAAACTAAAAGCCTGCTTTGCCAGTTTTGTTTCCTGTCTCTGAGCTGTAACTGCTTTGGAGAAAGAAAAGGAGGGAGGGGAAGGAGGAGAAAGGGAGGGAGGGAGGGAGGGAGGGAAGGAGGGAGGGAGGGAGCCATAACAACCCCATGTTCCAGAAACACGTCTTTCTCAGTGCCCCCACCCTTGCAACTCTGCTATGTTCAGGGTGGTGTGGAAGGGGAGAGGGGTTGCCTATATTAAGGGTGGTTTGTTGCTTAGGGTTCAGAAAGGCCGACTGCTGCAAGGGACCCTCAGTCTTTCCTTGGGCAAGATGACTGCCCAACTTGTCTGACAGACAGCTGGGTTCAAGGGTAATCATGGCACAGGTGCGGGGGAGGTGCTGGGACCTTGAGTCCATAGATGATTTCTAACAAAACAGACAGTGGTAGCCTGTGCAAAGCTCAACCACTCGAGAGCAAGTCGAGGTGGTGGGCTATAGCACAGGCCTTCATACTCACCAGTAGCTGATCACGATGCACAGTAACCAAAGGTAAAAGACGACTAAAGTGATAACATAGAACACTCCTCATCTGTCACTTCATTCATGCCTAGTCACTCACCAGCCACCTGCTTGTGCTACCAGATAACCAGCAGGGTGAATAGCAAAAGCCCAGGAAGGCAGCTGGGATCCAGTTAGTGGTAGACTGGAATGTCCAGTTTGGGTTGATGGCTGGGTTGGGATATCAGTTTCATCTTGCAGTGGAGAAACTGAGTATGTCATAGTACATGAGGAGCACATCCAGCACAGAGCATGAAGCCTGGATGTGTCAAGCTTCCTTGTGGTAGAGAACCACTTGAAAAACTGGGAGACGACTACAGTCACAGACAGGACCCAAGCCATGCAAAGGAAGGCAGTGCATATCTACAGCATCATGAGCTTGGCATAGAAGCAGTAGAAGGCCATGCACTTCGAACGTGTTCACAAGATGCAGAAGAGTGTGAAGGCCCAAAGGAAGAACAGCATAGGCGTGTAAGTGACAGTCTTGCATCTGACTGCTGAAGATTCAGAAGAACCAAAGGACAAAATTCAGTACGATGAGAAAACAGACAGAAGGCTGCATGCTGCTGGCCAAGAAGAGACAGTAAGGAAGCTTGTGGCTTGTGCAGGAGCTTCTCACGGCAGAATTTAGCCAGACTGGAACCTGAAGGACCTGGGGCTCTCCACGGGCTGCCGGGGTGGGCCTCGAATTCCTCTGCGGGGCCCTTCACCCATCAGGTAGTATTGTAGGGGATTGGACCACAATTCCCCTTTGATAATCTCGGCAATTCTGTCGAACTCCAGGAGGCTGTGGTCTGAGAACCAGTTGAAGAAACTAGGGATAGTGTTCCCTTCCCGGTTTCTGTGGATATGGGCCTGGGGGTCTTGACCCCGGTGCCAGCGGATTGGAGTGGAAAGAGACACGACACGGCCAGAGGATCTGCGCTCATACTCTTTGACGAGCCCCTCATTTCGGAAGTAGGGGTTGCTCTGAAAGATGAACTTGAATTTGCAGCCAGCTCTGGGATGCTTAAGTTCCTCCACCTCCAAATTGATCATGTACCTCATCATGTCTTCATCCTGGCCACTGATCATAGGTGACAGCTGGGGGTGGTTCCGAAAAGCGGTGACCCAGAAACCTGGGATATTCTGGATAATGAAACTTCTGCGCTGCATATGGAGCCTTCGCATCCGGCCAAATTTGCGCTCTAGCTGGAGGAAGGCCCTGTCAGCCTGGGCGTTTACGTTTGAGAGCTCTTGATCGATGGCCTCCAGCGAATCCATGCAGTTATTGATCTTGGGGGCCCTGGGTCGTGATTCTTCTTTCCCTCCTCCAGCCACCTTTTTTTCCTTCGGCACCGCCTTCTTTTCCTCCATCGCTGCCTCTGCTGGTCCCTCCTTCCCTGCTGCGGCTGAGATGGCGCATTTCTTAGTCGTCATTTCTTTCTTCGCCCCAGGCTTCATCGGAGACCCCATCCCCACTGCGCCACAGGCTTCCAGAGCCTTCTGCCCGGCAGGGCTGCGCGGCTCTCCAAGCTGACAGCCATTTTTCTGGCTGCTGTCAGCTGCCGCCGCGGCAGAGGCTGCCTCCAGCCCCTTCGAGGGAGGCAGAGCATCTTCGAGCCCCGCGCTGGGGGCTGCACGGCTGCGATTCTCCGCCACCCGGGTGCAGAGAGCGGGGCCGCAGTCCACGGAATCCCGGGGTGCACCCCCCTCCGCAGTGGTCTCCAAACCGCCCTCACCTGTGTCCGCCATCGCCCGTGCTGCCTCGGTTTCTTCGCGGCGCCCCTGGCCCTGGTTTAGGGCCATCTCCCCCGGGGTGTGGTCCGGAGTGTCGGTGTCGGCGAGAGGGAGCTTGCTGCCCCCGTCCAGGCCGCTCATTTTGGTAGAGATCAGCCCCGCAGACGAGCGACGAGCGTCCCTTGTCCTCTGCAGATGCCGCGCAGCGCCGCAATCAGCCCCAAGCACCACCCCTCTGCCTCGGGGCGGGCGCTACCATGGTAACCGGTGACGTCAGCGCAGCAGCATCTTACCCTCGCGCGAGAACTCGCTGCCCGGCTGATTACGCTTGTCAATCAAGCGTATTCCTTTGTCTTCTTGCTGCAAAACGTTCTGAATTCAATCTGTCTGGAAAAGAATTTTGACTTACGTAAATGAATGTAAAGCACGTTCAAGCATGCAAGAACTGTGTTAATAGAGATTCCTAAGCCTCTGAATGAATTTCTCAGGTACCTTTTGTCTCTTCAAATATTTACTGAAAAAAATAAGGAAGGTTGGTCATTGTTCAAGTCAGCTCCTAGGGCGTGAATAGGAGAGCGATTCACCAATTTACAGGCCTTCCTTCTTTAAGGTACAAACTCGTGGCTATTAATAAAGAACTGAGATGGGCAGACCTTGATTTTTAAAAAGTTGTAGTGCAGTGATGATTTTTTTATATTAGAAGCAGATGAAAGGGAAATTTCTGTCATCATACAAGACATAATAAAGGATTATTGCAATTTCCTTACAGATTTTCAAGTTTTTATACTTTGTCTAATGCCTATGAAGCAATTAGGTAATATTTCTTCTTCACTTTTACTAATATGAATAGCAAAATATTTTTTCCTTACTTAGAGGTGACCACACACACCACATGCACAAATTTAGCCTTTAAGCATTACTGAAATAAATATAATCTCAAGGGGTTTTAATTTCTAAGATGATGCATTTTATATACTGTTTTTCCTCTGGTTATAATCTTAGTCATTTCTGCTTCATAATGCCTGTGGGCAAAAAGCCAGCAAATATTTGCCCAAATTTGTGCCTGTTGTAATTCATTGCAGGATAGAAGCAGTTATCAGCTATTTGCAGGCATCTATGCTATTTTATTGTCTCTTTAAAATATTTACTTAAAAAGTAAGAAGGTTTAGTGATTACCTATTCAAGTCAGCTCAAAGAACAAACTATTCTAACTGCAATAAAAACCTCACTTTGAGTGTCCCAGATTATGGTCATGTTCAAATAAGGACTCAGAAATAATAATTTAGAAGGAAAGAATTTAGAGAAAAGCAGCATGTATTCTAAGACTTTTTTTTTTTTGGCGGTACCGGGGATTGAACCCAGGGGCATTCTACCTCCGAGCTACACCCCCAGCCCTATTTTTAATTCTTTATTTTGAAACAGGGTCTCACGAAGTTGCGGAGGGCCTCACTAAGTAGCTGAGGCTGGCCCTGAACCCGGATCCTCTGGTCTCAGCTTCCCAAGTACTGGGATTTCAAACGTGCGCCACCACGCCAGGCTTCTAAGATTTTCAGTGAGGGAAATAGTGTAGACCTGGTTAAACTATGAATGGTGTGGTGATGGAAGGACACTGGCAGACAATACAAAAAAAAACAGCCTTTTTTTGTTTGGTTGGTTTTTTGGTTTTTTTGTATCCCTGACTGAAGGACAGTATATTGAGATAGACCTCTTTACTCCCTGCCAGCTAATCAGTTATCCTATAAAAAAATGTGCAAACTGGACTCGCTCAACAGATAGCAATTTTTTTTTTCTCCCTGCATTCTTTCCTTTTAACAAATCCTCTGTTTTGCCTGAGTGGGATAAAATCAGTCTATTGATTTATCTTCCCTGTAAACAAGTAAACAGTGTACTATAATTGACTTTGTGACTGAGTTATTCTTTGACACAACTCTGCTTTCTTTTCCTAAAGAATCTTTGCACTGTTGAAGGATTGACTCTCTTGCAAAGAAGCAGCAAATGCTGGAAGTTATTTTGCTATGCAGGAGACAAAAAAAAGTTTGCTATTATAGAACTTTACAGAAAATTTTAAAAGTACATGTGAATTTTTTTCTCTTATTGTATGTACCAATTATTTTAAAGATATCTCTCTCTCCCTCCCTCCCCCCTCTCTCCTTCCCTCCCTCTCTCTCTCCCTCTCCCTCCCTCCCTCCCTCTCTCTCTCTCTCTCTCTCTCTCCCTCCCTCTTCCTCCTTCCCTCCCTCACTCCTGCTGGAAACATCCCTGTCTCCAGCTTTGATTATTCCTGTCACTTGGATCATTTTCCACTCCTTTTTTTTTTTTCGGTACTGGGGATTGAACCCAGGGGCGTTCTACCTCCGAGCTACACCCCCAGCCCTATTTTTTATTCTTTATTTTGAAACAGGGTCTCACTAAGTTGCTGAGGGCCTCCCTCACTAAGTAGCTGAGGCTGGCCGCGCACCGGATCCTCCTGTCTCAGCCTCCCAAGTACTGGGATTACAAGCGTGCACCACCACGCCCAGCTCATTTTCCACTCCTAACAGCCTGCCCCTTCTTTAATCTACATGGACTCATGTAGATTGCACTAGGCATTTAAAATGCATTAAATTTCATAAACAAGGATCCAGAAAGCACTGAGAAGTAGCTTGCCCATGGTGGTACATCTCGTCTTCTGTGTATAACCATACCATTCTGATAGTCTTCAAAATTCCTATAGTTCTTATGAGCTTTGCCACGTTAGTGCTAATCTATCCTCTACTTTTTAACTTTCTTGGTTGCTTTATGAACATCAGTCTCCTCATCCCAGCTAGACAACAATGGCTGCACAGCAGCTTCTTCTTTGGCATCTTCTTATAGCACAAGTCAGTGATCATCTCAGAATGTTTTAATGAAACCTGATGATCTAAGTGAAGTGTGTGTGTGTGTGTGTGTGTGTGTGTGTGTGTGTGTGTGTGTTTTACTGGGGATTGAACCCAGGGTCTAAAGCCTCTGAGCCATACCCCAGCCCTTTTCATTTTTTGTCTTGAAACAGGGTCTTGCTAGGTTTCTGAGTGTCTGTGTTACTGAGACTATCCTCAAACCTGCAATCCTCTTGTTTCAGCCTCCCAAATCCTGGAATTACAGGTGCGCATGTCCAGCCAAATTTAAATTTAAATGAAAACTTTATAGGGTTTTACCAACAAATATAATATGACTCTGCTGGTGTTTTAAGTTTGGTGGGTATATAATATATAATATATATATATATATATATATATATATATATCTGTGAATCATATCTTACCATTTTTAGTACATTAAAATACTGGACATTTTTTTACACAGTAGAGCCTTGTCTTGTTGGCAGTTGGCAATAAAGCTCATGCTACAGAAAAAGATGCACCAGTACCTTATTATTCAATGGGAAAATATCTATAGAAAATGCCATGAAAACCTATGAGGTTATTTTCATTTGCCAGGAGATAAAAGGTTTGACAGAAGCCCAAACATAAATTAATACAGTCAAATAGAAATGCCATTTACTAAAGTATACAGTAAATATTGGAAAATTTATGAAATATGCCATTATTCTTTTTAAAATTATTTTATTAGCGCATTGCAATTATATGTCATAATGAGGTTCAATGTGATACAGACATACATGCATACAGCTCTTGGAGTATTTCCTTCCACATCCCACCTTGCTACCCCCTCGCAGCACATGTTGGTGAAATTGGTAGTGATGCCTTCATATATTGCCATAGTATTATTTGAGCTGTTTTCCTTCTTCAATCCTCCTTTCCCCCCTCTCCAACTCCCTCCCCAATCCCCACTATTCTATAGATCTCTCTCCACATTATTTAAAGTCCCTTATGTTTCATATTTTCTCTCTAGCTTCCACATATGAGAGAAAACATATAACCCTAGACTTTCTGACACTGGCTGATCTCACTTAGCACAGTATTCTCTAGTTCCACCCATTTTCCTGCAAATGACATAATTTTGTTCTTTATGACTGAATGAAATTCTATTGTATGTATGTACCATGTTTTCTTTATCCATTCATCTGGTTTTTTTGTTTTGTTTTGATTTGTTTTGATTTGTTTTGAGGTACTGGGAATTGAACCCAGGGGCATTCTACCTCTAAGCTATACTCCCAGCCCTATTTTTTATTCTTTATTTTGAAACAGGGTCTCACTAAATTGTAGAGGGCCTCACTAAGTAGCTGAGGCTGGCCACGAACCTGCAATCCTCCTGTCTCAGCCTCCCAAGTACTGGGATTACAAGGGTGCGCCACCACACCCGGCTCTGTTCATCTGTTGATGGATTCCTGGGTTGGTTCAATAATTTGGCTATTATGAATTGTGTTGCTATACACATGGGTAGTATATATGTATTGCTACAGTAGTCTTACTTTAATTCTTTTGGAAAGATACCAAAGAGTGGTATAACTGGGACATATGGTGGTTCTATTCCTAGTTTTTTGAGGAACCCTCATACTTATCTCCATAGTGGTTGTACTAATTTACAATTCCACCAACAGTGTATAAGAGTTCCTATTTCCCCATGTCCTCACTGGCATTTGTTATTTTTTGTATTTTTTTTTTTGGGGTACTGAGGTTTGAACCCAGGGGCATTCTACCTATAAGCTACACCTCCAGCCCTTTTTATTTTTTATTTTGAAACAGGGTCTTGCTAAGTTGCCAGAGTCTCACTAAATTGCTGAGGCTGGCCTCAAACCTATGATCCTCCTGTCTCAGCTTCCCAAGTACTAGGATTATAGGTTTGCCCCACCATGCCGGGCATTGTTTGTATTCTTGATGATTGCCATTCTAACTGGAGTTAGATGGAATCTTGGGGTAGTTTTGATTTGAATTTCCCTAATTTCTAGTGATGCTGAAGAGTGATATAGTTTCTGGTGATATATGTTCGTTATAGCCTGTACTTACTTTACTATGCCTCAGAAGGAACTAAATCAAAGAGCAATTGATTTAAGATTATATAGGAATTGGTGGAACCCATATAATCTGACTCAGGAGTCTGTGTTACCATTAATTATACTACTCTGCAAACTTATACAACATATAAATTGAGAAGGCACTTTCTTAAAAATAAGACCATATGTTCATTTCAATTTCATGTCTAATCTTTTTTCAATCCCTCTGTGTTAGTCAGTTCAGGCTGCTTTAATAAAACACCATAGACTGGGTGGCTTATAAAAGACAGACATGTATTCCCCCTGTCCTGGAGGCTAGCAAGTCCGAGATCAAGGTGCCAGCAGATTTAGAGTCTGCTGAGGGCCTCCTTCCTGCTCATAGACAGCAGTCTTTATGGTGTCCTCACATGGAAGTGCTGAGAGATTTATCTGAGGTTTTTTATAATGGCAGTAATCCCATTAGAGTCCTAACCTGGGATTTCTTTTATAAAAGCACTAATTGGCTGGGCTGGTGGCGCACACTTATAATCCCAGTACTTGGTAGGCTGAGACTGGAGGATCTGGGCTTGCAGCCAGCCTCAGCTACTTAGTGAGGCCCTCTGCAACTTAGTGAGACCCTGTTTCAAAACGAAGGATAAAAAAATAGGGCGGGGGCTGTAGCTCAGAGGTAGAATGCTGGGTTCCATCCCCAGTACCGCAAAAAAAAAAAAAAAGCACTAATTGCCTCCCAGGGCCCCACCTCCAAGTATCCTCACATTGGGCTTAAGTTTCAACATATTAATTTTGGGGGAAACACATTCCGTCTATAGTATCTCCCCTGTACCCATCCACAAAATTTGTGACAATTGTTGGGGAAGTGCCAATTTACTAAAGAGAGAGAGAGAAAAAAAGCGATATTCTTTTTCTTTTTTTTTTTTTTTT